>CAEGAF010072537.1:0-39347 GCA_903067075.1 Micropoecilia bifurca | reverse complement strand
ATATATTTGTCAGTGTGTGTTTTTTCTGTTATATATATATATATATATATATATATATATATATATATATATATATATATATGTGTGTGTGTGTGTTTATATTGCTGCTTATAGCTCACAGGAATCTCTTCATGACTTGAGGCAAGGAAAGCTGCTGCGGTCTGCTGAAGGAAAAAAAAAATCTTAGTTGTGTTTGCTGCAGTACTGCAATAATAGCATTTTTGTCCCCTTAGCCATAAAAGTTTCAGTTAAATAAAGGAAAACTTAATGCATACTGGCTTTCTCTTATCGTCTCCACGTCTGCATATAAATATTCATTTCTAATCTTTAATACGTAATTCTTTGTGTGTTTTTTTTTTATTTAAAACGGTGTGCTGCTAGGTCATCTTGACCTCAATGCATTTTTTAATCTGCTTTAATAAGTGATTAATCTCAGAAGGAGATGTCCAATTAGCCAGAACAGCAGCACAGCTGCATTTTGAATTACACTCTTTATATTTCATCCCTTTTGTCCCTGTTAGGATGCAAAGATGAAATTAATTTAACCAAAAATGTTTTGCTTTGTTATAAAAAAAATAAATCTGCTTTATTTTAATAGCTTTTTTTTGTTTTTGATCATGCATTACTTAAATTTAAAAACAAAAATTCTGTATAAAATCCTGTAGTCATACTAATCTTCTGTTTTGCAGAACCCTTTCAGAAAATGGTGCCAGCTGGAAAAACTATAACTTTCCCATTCCTCTGAAGGCATTTTAACCTTATATTCTAAGTTTAGTAGGCTGGAGTTAACCTCCGCCTTTTTCTGTATCGCCTTCCTCCGTCAGCACAATATATTTGCCTGTAAGGATGACATCACCCTCACTCCCTCAGCAGCGACCCCACAAGCTCTCCATGGGTGTGATGACTCAGTGGGTTGACTTCCAGCTAGTCTCACATTACCATGTGTCGGCTGCCTGTCAGAAGCCACAGTGTGGGATCAATTAAGGAGTAGCTGATGTCAGGCTAGGAGGATAGTATAGAGAAAAAGAAAACATATAGGATACATTTTCTGTAATCCATATTCAGGTGGAGCATGAAATTCTGTTTTCCTCAGAATTTTTAGAAAACACTCTAGCCTTTAAAACAGAATATGCACAAATTTCTGTAATGTCTCACAAATGCTATGTAAAACCATTTGTCGTTGCATCATACTCTACATTTTATTTGTGTCTGTGACAGCATGTGTCTGAGAGAGTGAACGAGAAATAGTCAGCTCTTGATTTTTGTGTGGGCTTTCAAACACTTTGTCCATTCAGTGACAGCAGACTGCCTGCCTCACCTCACGCTGTGCAAATATAATCGAGTGAGCTTTTCAACCAGATCACCGCTTCACTTAGTTTTCTGTGTTTGCACTCTCAAGTAGAATGAGCTCATGCAATGTTTTTTTGTATGGTGTGGTTCATGTAGAGGATAGAATTCAAGTTGCATTCATTTTTGAGAAATAGAACGACACGAGCAAGGGGTTACACCTCTAAATTCGTCACTAAAGTTGCCAAAAAAACGTCAACAATAGCCAGAGGCCCATCTTTCCATCCTCGACGCAGTTGTTTAAAGTTTTTAATCCTGTATTATATTGTTTCCATAGAAACACATCACTACTCAGGAAATGGAGGTGATTAAAGTCAAATGAGACCTATGATGACACAAAATATGTCTGTACTGAGAATTCACATACAGTAAAACTCACAGGCGACTTGTTTCCATTGTATGCTGGCTCAAGATGGCGCATTGTTGCAAGTCTATGACTTGATCCATCGGACATTTGAACTTTTTTACTGTGTGATGCTTTACATGAATTTGACTTGCTGCATTTTAACAAGGATCAGATTGAGAATATGATTCTATTTGTTTATGTAGCTCAAATATATAATCAATTATATTGATTCAATTATATACTTCTGGACCTGCATCAGCCTCCTTTGCTGTCTAGATATTACAGTCCTTGTAAATGAGTTCTATGTAAACTGGAGTAAATTTTAATTTAACTAATAACCTCTAAAATGAAAATGGACTGGCGATTCCTGTGCCTGCTTTAGGTAGGCACCTGCTCTGCTGCAACACTGCAAGGACAGTAAGGTAAAGAGACGGGATATGTGGATAAATAACCTAAAAGTGACTTGATTTCAAGAAGTTAAAAACCTGCTGGTTCTAACCACAGACTGAGATGCTTCAGCATTGGCATTAGTAGCAAGGCTGCAGAGTGGTGGGTGGAAAATATAACTTCATGGGTAAAATTGACCATGTTCACTTTAAGGGAGCCATACAATGTTCTGTTACCCCCTTTTTCTAAGTTCAATTGTAATTGTATGCATACAAGAAGTAACGCATAAAAGTAATACGTAAATCTTTAATCTTAAATCTGTTTATTTGATTCAAGCTTTAACTGGGACGATCAGCGTTACGGACATAATTCCCATCATGCAATTTCTGTACATGATTGAGTCAATGACCATACAAGTGCAAGCCAATACTTTAGGTGTAAAATTACAAACTAGGATGACAGGTGAAAATTCAGCAAAGCTTCAGATCAAACATGAAGTTTGTTCATGATATATTTTAATGTGCAAAAGTTCTCTCTCTCTCACATACACACATTTGTTTAAAATTTCACTAACATTTACTTGATGTCTCTTAGGAGGAAATCATACCTCATCTTACCGTTACAATGCATTTTCAGCACATGGTTTAGCGAGTGGTAAAAACACACTCATCCACGAGACTGTTCAGGGAACTACCAATTGCATTAGCTTGAACGCATTGCATAGCGTTTAATAATTCATAAATGCAAGAAGCTCAGCTTTTAGGACCATCATATGGAGCAGGATACCAGGAAACAGATTTTTTTTCTTTCCCATTTTAAAATATTTATTCTTTTAGTTAACCCAAGACATCCAGGAAGACCTACTGGGGTCTCCTTGGTATTATTCGTCCTTGCTGAGTTTATATGTGATGGACAGCCTGGCTGTTTTGGTTTGTAAGGTTAAACCGCATGTATTGTAGATCCCCACATGGCTGCTTTGTGACCTCAGGGATGCATAGAAACGCAACACAAAGCCCCAGCCTACAGTCTTAACAATCACCCTTCCACCCACGCGCACATGTGTACGCATTGCTTTGCGATTACGTAAAATGAATTATGTATTTTTGGATATCAAGCCCACGCGCTCATCTAAAGTGATATGTGCTTAACATTAAAGGGTCAAATGCAAAAGAATGATGTTAAATGCTGCCGAATAAAAAGAGGCCGAATGCTGCATGTGTCATAGCAACTTTTTATTGGGAGTAATTGAGCAAAAAATAATTTACTTTCCAGAATAAGGTCATCCGTTGACAATGATGTGAAGGCAGGAGAAGCAGGATGAGAGGTAAAAACTGAAGATGAAAGTAAAATGTTACAAAGTCAAACAAATTAGAAGCAATTTCTGGTAAAACCTGGTGAAATATTAGCGCTGCTAAATAGCGATGCAAAAACATCAGCAACTTTACATACCTATTATTCACGTAGTGCTATAAAAAGTATTTTCCCTTTTTAAATCTTCATTTTTTACACTTAAATGTTTCAGATCAGCAGATCAATTTTTATAAATTCAATTTTCCAAGCCCAAATACTCCCTGAAGTATCAAAAAACAATAAATCAAAATACAACAGGTTATAGTCTGATTTACAGAAATTCAAGAACAGAGAAAAAAGTTAATTCACATCCGTTGGTCTATAAAGAGTCACACAGCAATGTCTAAGGCCTAGAAACTCAAGTGAAATACAAAAAGAGCTATAAACCACAAATATAAAACATAAGTAACAGTAGTGAACTTTTGCAAGAGGTGCCAGCCGTCCGAAATAATCCCAAGAGCAGATTAACGACTCATCCAGGAGTCACAAAAAGAACCCAGAACCCCTTATAAAGAACTACAGGCCTCACTTGCTTCAGTTAAAGTCATTATTTGTATTTCAACAATAGGAAAGTGACTAGGCAACAATATGAATGTTCCGAGGCTCAAACAGCAAGTCTTGGTCATAAAAATATTATTGTTTTGAAGGAACCCATTTAAAATCTGATAGAAATGCTGTTGAATGATCTTGAGCAGGGAATTTGAGCTGAAAACAACCTCAGGGTGGCTGTGATGAACAATTCTTTAAAGACGAATGGGTCAACTTCCTCTGCAGAGAAATTAAAGAGTCATTACCTGTTTTCACAAATTCTGGAGGGCAGTGGTTGCTGCAACCAGCTTCATTGTCAAGGGCAATTATGTCTTCATATATTACAGGCCATGGATGTTTGAGTAGTTATTCTCTATTGTTTTTAGGTTGGCATAAAATTTAATTGTGATTAGATTGGACACATAGAATAACACACTAATGGGGCAAAGCAGTTTCCCTTTGCATCTTCATGCATCTTTGTGTTTACTTGTGCTACTTACTGCTCATGGTCACATAGCTTGTAACCTGAACTGGTGATCATCTTTAAGGTCACAAATCAGGCATAAGAGCCAGAACTGTGACAATCCTTTTGAAGTTACAGATGGCATCTCAGTGGCTTTGATGATAGTGGCCAGAAACGGGGAGTAGTTGCACAGCAGGCCATTCTTTCATAATAAACTAAGAGGAAAAACCTGCAAAATGGAGTATGCTTATTTGAACATCCTCTAACTACAGACTGCACTCAAGAAAACCCCCCTGATGACAGGATGAGTAATTTCTAAATCATTTTTAAGCTCTCTTGCCATAAATGACAAGATGCCTTTAAGCTACTTTTTCTGGTTGTAGCACTGAGGACAGAAATGCTAGAACTTATAATGAATCATATTATAGTGTAATTATTAGTAATTAAGTGTAATTATTAATAATCTCAATGGTCTATTATTGGTGTGTTTTTTTAGTGTTTTATCCAGAGTTTTCATCAAAAACTGTTCTTTACATCTGTGTTTAAGACCTTCAGTATTGTTGGTCTCATTCTTATCTAAATCTGGCTGTGAACAAGGAGTGTGTTCAAAGAAGAGAAATGTTTCTAACATGTAACTCCAACAGTGGCCTATGTCAAGATAGGTAGTAGATATGAGTAAGTCAAAGGCAAAGAAAATGTTCAATATAAATATGCAAAAAACAAGTATTAAAAAAACGACCAGTCGTAAGTAAGATTTAAATTGCTATAAAGAAAAGAGTACGAGAATAAAGATGCAAGATGCATCTGATTCACCACCATCTGGCTGCACATGTCGTCTGCAGCTCTACAAGTGAGATCATCACAATCTGCAGAGAAGGAATCTTTTATGGGTTCATTCATTCATTTTTAGACTTCTCACACACTGGGTTCTCACCCTGTGTACATTTGATGGCTGTTCTGAATGTGTGTGTGTGTGTGTGTGTGTGTTTATATGCAGCACAGTATTGTAGAGTTGCTGATTAGATCTGGTTTATTTTCAGTGATGAAAGGAAAGTCCCTTCATCACTTCACTTTCACAGCTCATCAGGATGTGAAACTTGTGAACTACTTCATTCAGGCAGAAGCTGAAAGGAGCATTTAGTATCATACGCATGAATAGCTGAGGTTTCAGTCCTGATCTAGGAACCAGCAGCCAATAATTCTTGTATTCATCAAAATCAATCAAAATCACCCAAAACGTCTGTTTAGATTGCTCAATAATCTAACTCTGCCTGAAGCTTCTTCATAACTCTATTCCTTGTGATGCTCTGTCTACTAACTAAGGGCCTTGTGGAGGCTGCAGGTAGAGCTGAATCAGAGAAAAGTGTGAATGCAAATGGATGCCACATTTTCAAAAATGAAGAAAAAGTGATCTGAATACTTTTGCAAGACATGTGTACTTTTGGTATGTAAAACAAAAACAATTAAGGGTCAATCAAGGACCGCTTAACTGTAACTTAATTAAAAAAAATACTATTAAACTTTGACCTTCAGTTAAAAAATAAATGCATAGACTTTTTTTTTTTTTACATTTTATGAATAATTGACACAAGGCCATGTTTTTATTTCTTTTTTTCCAATTTCTTTTTTTCAACATTTGTTCCCACGCTCAGACATCCCTAATCTCCTCTTCCACTCCTCCTCCCAGAAATCTTCCTCTCCAATCCACGTCCTGTTATGCCTTCTCTTTATTTTAGGCAGCTCCTGACTAGATCAAAGGAATTTTAGAGCAACCTCAAAATATCTCCCCTCTTCAAACGTTGGTAGGCGAAAGACACATGCGCCGTTGTTTGTTTGATGGTTTGCTCTGACTCTGTAAAGTCATGTTGATTGGAATGGTTGGTTGTGACAGGAATAGGCAACTCTGATTCTCCCTGCACTGCTGCCTCTCATCCTGACACGTAGCCTGGGGGGACAGGTGCTAAAACACCTGGATGATGCATAAGAACAGTTTGGGTGCACAAAGGCAACACATTGCACACACTAAGGGAGGCTATGTACATAAAGAGTTCATACGATAATGCGAGACGACGTGCAGAACCAGTTTATATTGTCACACTTTTGCTCCAAAGTTTGTTTGTTTTTCAGATCTCTTATTTGCCAAATTTACCTGCCAGATTTCCTTGGTAACTTTCTGAAACATTTGATCTCTCTTTCTCTTTTTTTCCACCCCCAATAAGGAATTTCTTTAAACTTATGCTGAATATATAAGACCAACATATTGTTAATGTTAGCATTTGTCTGTCAGTTAGCTAATGGCCATCTCATTTATAAATGACTCAATCTGAAAAACAGATGCACAATAGATTATTTTTAAAAGGTTGTCTTTATTTTTCTGTTTTTGTTTGGTTTTTTTTAATCACATTGTGACTGTAATTAGATGACGGTCTGTATTTCACCCACTGTTTCTGTGGGTTCATGTTCCTAATGAAATATTCCAGTGTCTCTTTTCAATCTAGTCAGCGACTAACATCTGCAGTCGGATTGGAGATCTGCAGCTGAGGTCAGATTGGGTTGGTTTTCCTCACACACTTGTGAGGAAAACCCCTCTTACTGACTACAACTACTGCAGACTGATGCAAACATTTCCCCGCTTGGAATCAAGAGTAAAATCAGGCAGAAAATCATGTAGAGTGTTAGCAGCTTAACCTGAATATAAGAGCATTAATCATAGATTCACTGAGTGAAGTTTAAAACATTTACTTTTTTTATCTGGGAAGCGTAGCGTATACTTATTTCTCCAGACAGAAGCAGATGATGATAGCGACTAAAGACAGCACTTTGCAAGACATACTTTAAATTCAAAATTAAATACTTTTAGAGCAAGATCTCATTTCACCTCCTTGTTGGCATTCATTAAACATTAACTGTTTAAAATGTAGTTAGAAACCAAACTAGTGACATTTACATGTCTGTTTGCTGAGTGGCAAAATGAGTTGTGCTGAGTCTACACAGTAAAGAAGAGTTCAATTATTTTATTAGAAAACATTTCAATGACATGAAGCGGCATACTTGTTTCAAGCAAAATTATTTCAGAATTTGCTCCAAAGTTTCAACTAAAACAGAAGTTAAAATAGATTTTAGTACATTCAGGGTGACACTAAAATGCTCTTATATTATTTGAAAACACCAGTCACATGTTGGATAAGCATCATCTAGTAGAAACAAACCATATGCCTCAATCATATAGAAAACTTAAAAGGATTACGCAGTAATATACTGTTTGAGGTCAGACAAATAAACACCCGAAAGGACCAATTTGGCATTTAAAATATGTAATAATATCCAGTTATTTAGGGTAAATAAATCAACGTAAAAAAAGTCTCAGACCAAACAGCCTCACCAGGTTAAGAGGAATGAGAATAGTTTGGCACTGTTGCAGGAAGACCATATGTGGCCTATTTACTTGCTGGAGTGATAAAATAAGAACTGAAGATGCTGCAAAGCATTGGAGGGAGTTACCTGTTTGTGCATTATTATGTTAGTGCATTATGTATCAACACCTGTTTGGTCAGGACTCAACTAATTGAAAATAAATAACGCCGTAATTCCTCTTACATTTATTAAATAGGCACAAGATATTTCAGATTTATGAGAAAGGGTGTTTAAAATTGCAGTCAGGTATAGTAAAAACCACTTGGTTGGATTTGATGCATGGATGAAGACCAGGAACATACTGATATATTATCTCCACACTATGAGCAAAAATAAAACCAGTTTACCTCAAAGCTTTGGTTGTAAATTTGTGAAATAAGCAAATTATAAGTTGAACGTACACATGCAGCGTGTGGATTTTAAAAACAGCATTTCTTAAATGGTGCAAGGGAACCTTTACATATTTGGTTTGCGTATCTTCCTTTAGCCTGACGTCTTGCCCAAACACCTCATGTCCCTCCTTACTGCACTCATCTCTAGATCTGTTGTGGCATATAGACACGTCGGCCTTTCAATAACAAACCTAGCCTAGAAAAATTGTTCATAAATTATCTATTGGCCCACTTTTCCATTCCAGTCAAAGGAAACAGAGCAACTTCTTTTGGCTTTGAAAAATAAGTGTCTTTCAATTTTTTATTAGTAAAAAATGCACCGGAAAGCTTTAGAAGTGAAGGGCCAAACGCAAACTCAGACAGGCTAAAAAGCTGGAGTTACTGCTGCTGTTGGTTTGAGACTAACAAATCCAGACAGAGTCCTGCTATGAAATGAAAGGTAAGCTGACCCCGTTTTAAACATTGCTGATAAACACTCACTTTTAGCAGAAAGGAAAGTTTGAGCCAGAAACCCAAACGAGCTACATAAAATAATATTTTATCAAATCAGGTTCACAGTACTTTTGCTATTTCAGATCAAACAAACTTCAATATAAGCCAAACATAAATAAAAATGAATAAGTATCTAATAGAGGATTAATCTGCTCACTAAAAAGTATATTTTAGCGACTTAATACCTCTTGGATTAATACCAAACCTATAACATTAATAATCTAAGTAAATAGGACTAGTCTGACAACATAAAGTAAGTAGCTAGACAGAAACAAATGCTTATTTTTAGAGCACCATAGCAAAAACAATATTGAGAGTAAAACTGTGCTTTCTTTCTGCCAAACTTTGCTCCAGTTTTGCAACACAGAAATACTTCATGCTGTGGAAATTGCACAAACAGAAATGCACAGGGATTGCTGTGACCTGCCATGCATAACACAAGGCTTTATAAATTCTGCTTCCATTTGCATTCCACCGTTGTCAGCATGCAGACACACGTCTTACCAAGTGTTACTCTCCACTTCTCAGAACGCTTGCTCCAATCTGCAAATCACAAGTGGCCTCTTAAATTATTCTACAATTGTATCCTGGCATGTGAACAAGGATTCTCCGGAGATTTAGTTGTTGTATAAATAAATGCAGCAACACTAAAGGTAGGATGTGGTTCGTACTGGCAACATTTTTAACATACCTGTGTGGAATGTTGTCATTGAAGATGTAATGTCATGTCATGTGCAGAATAAATTAAGCAAAAGCAAATCATTTGGGTCAATGCTTTGGACAACTGAGCATCACTGAATCCATCCGATTAAAAAACGTATTGTCAAGGAAGCTCTTTGCTGCTCATAGTAATTATCTTCATTATTTTGTATGAAAAAAACAAAGCTGTGCAATGATAGACACAACTCAGACTATTTTTAATACTAATAATCATTACCTATCAAAAGTATTTGTCCCCCTTTGAACAAGCACCTATCTTGCATTTCCTTTTTATAGATCTTTCCCTCTTTGAACACAGTTTATTTAGTTGAGTCTCCTGCAGAAAGATATATGCTGAGGAGATAATTTCCCTGCTTGACCAAGGTGACTACAAGCCAGGCAGGGACTTGAATGGCTTGAAACTGCCTACCTTAGCAATACAACCACACACTTTTATGCAAGTTTCATTAAATATGAAAGACCAGTGTTGATCGGCATTAAAAGCAAATAGACACGCCTTCCATTACTTTTGGAATAAATATGGAAAAAGTTGGCATACATTTGGGTTTCTTTATACCCCTTTGAACAAATTGACTTCAAATGTCACAGTAAAAAGAGTCATCTTATCTGTAAATGATGGTGGTCTTTACAACATACTGTGAGGACCGTAGTAGTTGAAGAGCAACTAATCTGAGCTACCCTGAGGAATGTTTCTGGTGCATTGATGACTGCGTCAGTGAAAATGGCCTGATCTGAAAGAACCGTGTCGGTGTATGCAGAGAAAGTGCAGCATCGATGACTGGAAGGCATCACAGCGTCATCAAGCATGTATCCGGTACTTGATTGTGCACCAGAAGCTAAATAGACCCACTGTTTGCTCCACCATGAAAAGCTTGCTGCAAATAAGATGTCACCAGAGTTAATTGTGAAAACTGTCAACTTCATCAGAAAGAATGCTGTGAACTGCAGAGGTTTAGCTAAGCTTTGTGGGGACAGAGAAGTGAAAACCATGCGCAGCTATACTCTAACATAGAGAGGTGAGATGGGTGTCAAGAGGTCAGGTCCTTATGGATTAGTTTGAACTCAGGAATGAGGTCTGTAATTTTCTCACCAAGAAAAAAAAATCCCTCTTGAAAATACCCACAACAATATTCACAGCTACACTTGCTTACCTGTGTGACATTGTTCCACTACTGAACCAGCTGAATAACAAGAAATAACATTTTTTGCTGCAGACAAAATTCAAGCATTCAAGAAAAAGCTTGCTTCGTGGACCAAAAGGACAAAATAAAGGAGGGTGGGCATGTTTCCACTTTTGTCTGACATATTTGAAGGCTCTCTCTCTCTCCTCAGTTGAAGATCAGTGAAACAGTCTTTTGGCACCTGTCACAACTGACTGAGAAATTTGAGTGCTTTCCTGAGGATCTCAGAGGGGGACACGTGGGGATTTTGGACTAATTTTCTGTGGGTCCTACTAAAATTTACGTTGCTTTGTCTTCACATCTGGAATCCCAGCTTCTACGAGTTTCTCCTGTCACCAATTTAAAAGTTACAGTAGTGCAAACTGGACCTGGGCTCCTTTTTGTCCACCTCTAGCAGTGAGGATGTTAGGTTCTGTGTTTCGAGTTTGAGTTTCTTTCTAGTCCTGTTTTCCTGAGTCTCTGTTCTGTCTTGATTGATCCCAGCTGTGTCTCGTTCCTGTGATTACCCTCCCTGTGTATTTAGTCCCACCTGTTTTCTATGTTCCTTGTCGTCATTTGCTCTGTCAATTGTTCTCTGTCTGTTTCCAGTGCTGCCTGAGATTCTGAGTTTGTTCCTGGTTCATTATTAAAATCCTAATTTCATCATGAGTACCTGGGTTCACCAGCGTCTTCCTCACCTTCAACCACACATCATGACAGGAGAGTGAAACTCCCCCTACCACCCACAACTACATCCCTTTGAATCAGGATTCACACAGAGGCCCTAGTGTCTCGTTAAGAAGCGAACATAAAAAAAAGTGTGGTAGTTTGCCAAAAGATAAATTGTTATGATTGTAATTGTGTTACAGATAAGAAGAGCAGCTTCTGGTTCTGCCATGTAAAAATGAAAGTTGTTGAATTATTATTTCCAGATTATATGGTCATATTTTCATTTGCATTTTATTTTAATGTGTGTTTTGAAGTATGTTTAATTTGAAAATTACCACTCTTTTTAGCATTTTAATCCACATTTTCCCATAGGTAAATATTTGAGTATCTTTAAAAGTTATTTTGGTGGTCATAAAGAATCAAGCAAAGTAAAATATTAAGTAATTCTACAACGAGAATCGCTTTATTCTTGTTCCAGTTTCTGTTTCATGAATTGGTGGCTTGTTCAGATTCTTGTAAATGCAGGGCTGCATACAAATAACTAAATGTTCTTGTGGTCAAGGTATGGCTGTCCTTCTAAACTGACACATTGGTGGACAGGAGCATTAAGCATTAAAGAATTAACCAAGAATCCCACAGCAATTCTGGAATTGCTGCCGACATCCACAACTCTAGTGGGAAATATTGTCAAGAGCACAGCTATTAGTAATGCACTCTAAAACCTCAGCCTTCATAGAAACATGACAATAAGTGTCATATGTCTTACAAAATGTCATTTGCTGTGGTCAAATAAGACCAACATGCAAAAATAACCTCAGTACTCTGACGTTTGTTCTCCTAGAATGACAAAATGTGAAACATCCTCAGGAATGAATACTTTTGCATGATAAAGCATGAGCAATTGCTAGTAGTAGACAGTGGATTTGTTTTGGGTTGCTGCATTAGCATGATGTTTTGCAGTGGCTTGTACTAACAGTGAGGAAGAGACGGTTGTTATTTTACCACACAAAGGCAATGCACCTCTTAAAGTTGAATTTCCTTGTAGTGTACAGTTGGCTATATACTCACTCTTATGTGAAGACGTTTTGCTTCTACTTACAACAACAACAACAAAAAAAACAGCATTTTTGACCTCTTAGTCGCACAGACAAAAGCATCTACTGGTAATTTCTGTGGCAGTTATTTCATGCGGTGTCAACCTTCCTGAAAAGTGAGAAAGATCAATAAAACAGGATACATTGACTTTTGCTAATAATGGCAATCGCCATAGGATTTAGCAGAGGTATTCAGACATGTTTGCTAAAATATATTTTTCACATTCTTGGTAAGACCAGGAAAGTTAATTTGTACAGCACTATAAAATCCTTACATCTGTCCTTACGTAGCATCAATGTAAAAACATAGAAAATAATAAAGCAAAACATACTGGGAGCACAGAAAAAAAATTGTTCCGTCCTACTAAGTAACAAAACATCAATTTATGTTGCATAATAATTATGGATAATTGCTGTTTTTGGACATTTGGGAGGGAGAATCTGATTTCATGTTGTGCTGACATGTGTTTGTAGATCCAGCTCTTCAGTTCACAATTGGCTGGCACTGGTAGACATGGATGCTGACTGCTATTTATAGAACCAGGGGTCTAGACCAGCTCTGCAGCTGAGCGCTGCATCGAGAGAGAGAGCGAGAGGCTGGTGGGTGGCATGTGGTGGTATCAGTCTGTAGGGGTGGGGATATTTGTGAGGACTGTATCTGATAGAGCATAAGGCGTGTGCATAAATGTGTATTTGTGTGGATAGCAGCTTGAAAAGTGAAGCAGGTAGATGGAGAACATTTGTATAAGATAGATAGATGGATAGCGCATTTCGCAATCCCTTGGCACTTTTGTGTGTACATGTAAGGGGCTGGTACTCCTGTATCCCAGCAACTGTGCAATGGAGTCAGGGACGTCTAACTACAGGAAACATAGGGGACTAGTGGCAACACCTGGAGGAAGAAGGTGTGAATGTGTTTGTTTAACCAGGGATACGCGTTTCTCCACCATGAGCATGCAGTGAATTGAATTGAAGATTGTAACACTTTGACACAATACTCTGTTAATCACATAATTTAATATTTACCTATTTTGGTGTGATATAAGCATAGGAATCTGGTTATTTTAAGAACGTCTTTAAAAGTATCTAAATTTATTTACAGCCTGGTAAAAATCAGCACCTTTCTCTATGCTTTGCTTCATACAGAAGGTCTGAACCCTCAGCTTTTGAGAAACATTTGATTCCTAGAGGTGCAAACTCTGTTTAGGTTTTGAATGGTTGGATCTTATTTTACCCAATCGCTAACGTTTGGCCGTGTCACACGCCATACGCCAGCTAGATCATGAAGGAAGAGACGCTACCGGAAATTGTGTATGGTGTAAATCACCATCCCCCACTGCAAAAAGAGAAGTGCCAAGTCAAACGAGGTGGCTGTTAATGAGAGCTGCATGCTGGGAAACGACATCTTTGCCAACAATAAAATGCCTTTAACATTCATCTTGGCCTGACTAATTGTTTAATATTTGGAAGCTTGCCCAACACGGACTGAGTGACTTTGTTCACGTCCTCGATTGCCATTGCTAAAACTACAGGCAGGCTGCAATTCAAAAGCATTACAGATAATCAACGTTATCGTTCGCAACTCCCTCCCCTCTGTTTGCCTGTTTGCTGATTGGCCAGGATGAAATGTATCCTGAGAAATCAAGCTCAGTGGCACAAATCCCAGTACAATGGCCGGGTTACGCTGATCACCAGAGTTTAATGGTCTTCAACATCCAACCACCAAAAATACGTTATGAAGTTAAGGTTGCAGTAGATTTACATTAGATGTTGAAATGTGCATTTTATGTCTTGAATGTAGGTCATTTACTGTTTACAAATGAATTTTTAATGAAATGAGCACACCAAGTCTGTTTATCAGGAACCCTGCTATGTTTGTATTTGTTGACCATCGGATATAGTTGCGTCTGAAGGTCAGGCAGTCTTAATTGGTCTGCTGCAGGAGTGCTTACTCTAATGCTGGTTGACACACAGCATATAGATTTACAGCAAAGCTTATGAGTATTGTTTTTCTGAGTGGGAAACACATTTGTAAACTTTACCCTCGGGGAGTGTAATATTTCTGCCCATATTTTTCAGAGTGGCATATTACGTTAAGGCTTAGCCTCACAAGTAGATATCTAAAGACATTTGATTTATTTTTAAGGTAGTTAATGAAATTCTCATTTATAACTGGAATGTATATGCCAAGATTTGGATTAAAATGCCACACGTGGCGAGTACTCAGGTTATTTTCAGTTAACCCTTATTTCTATGAGACAAATGCAGTGTTTTGCAGGGCAACTTTATTGTTATAACTTTCTATGATAGGAAGAGACCCCAGAGAAATGACAAGAGAAACAAAGACACTTTTTTGTCCTGAAGGAAAAAATTATTTTAATCTAAATAGTGTTTAAATTTAAATATTGATCACATTTTTTACTTATTGTTACTTGTATTATTTTAACAATATATATGGATTTTTTTCTCTTTTTGTTGTATTTCTCTTTTTCTTTTCATCAACTTATTCTGTCATTGCTGTACAAGTTTTACACCTGTTTTTAAAGTGCTATATAAATGAATTTGACATTGACATTATGCTAATTTGATGTGAAGGTTGTGATATCTGAAGATTCAAAGTGTTTAAAGAGTATTTATACAAACCTGCCTTTTTAGGTTATGATTTTGTCCATCTGCTGTTCATTGTGATGTCACTAGATTATGATTCAAATTGTGCAGTTTTGCTATATACCTATATTTGGAAGTTCTAATTACATTGTTTGTTTTAGCTAAGTTGGCCTTAATAATCTGGACAGAATTGAATAACTTCATTAAGGCTTAGCCTCCCTAAATAAATAAAGTGCTCAGTGTTTTTTTTTTTTACCTGGTTGTTGGTTAATTTTGTGGCTGGTGTCCATTTTTCAGGGTCTAGTTTGACATTTCATATGTGTATATTCAAACATTAATTAGACTCATGTCACTTTAACATTTGTAAACATGCATTATGCTAACCCATAGGCCTGCTACATTTTTTGATGCTATGGCTGTGTTACTAAAAACCTGTAACAATTAAAAAATGCTGATTTAAAGCAAACAGGTGAATTTTAAAGCTTCGGCATGCCAACATTACCAACATTACCAGCCACTCCTTTACCGGTTTGGTGTGGAGGCTTTGTCTCATTTTTCCCCCCTGGATATGAAAGCACGTGTGTGTGTGTGTGTGTGTGTGTGTGTGTGTGTGTGTGTGTGTGTGTGTGTGTGTGTGTGTGTGTGTGTGTGTGCCCTTCTGGATCAGAGAACTGATCACCTGAGGCTGACACATTCAACATCTGACTGCTTTTGTCTGACAGTTTGGTACATCTAGCATTATATTCCTACTGGTCAGTGATATAGTGATGCTTTCGACACTGACAGATTCAACATTCTCAAACTGTAATTATTTCTACCTCTAAAATAACCACAGTTTTGAACCAAAATGATTTTAGACAGAAACCAGTGATGTCAAAATTTGTATTGGCACGAAACACAAGCGAAAGAAAGGCTGCAAATAGAGAGAGATTATTAAATGTGCCAACTGAGTCTATGTTTCGGAAACACTGTTTATCTAAGCAAGTGGGCTAAACAAACATGCAAAAAGCGCTGCCAGGTAACACATTAAGGAAAAGCCATTGCAGTCGGAAGGGGTTATGTCTTTGTTTTTTGTATCTCTGCATGTGCAAACCATGTGCACATACATATGTAGTGCGGTGGAAAGAGACGGCGTCTGTCTCGTTTTCCGCGCTGCCATGTTTAGTGAGACCAGCTCCTCCTCTTTACAGCAGGTTTACTAATGCATGCCTCTCCACCATTAATAAGAGCAACAATATCAGACTCTGTACAATCAAGGCGGCCAAACAAATATGTTTTGTGCTGGTGATTGGGTGTTTGGGAAGCCTGGATGTTTACAGTGTTATTCCAAATTGGCTTAGGATTTTAATGATGGTGATTAGTTTAACGTTTTACTAGTCATTCAAAATTGATGATTAAAAACTGTCTGCAGGTTTTACAGCAGACTGCTTTTCTGTTCATTCTGTGTTCTTGGTTTTCATTGCAGTTTTGGAATGATTGATGGTATTTTGGATGATGAGACATTATGTGCAACCCAAATAATGCAGTGGCACGAGCTCCTCTCTCCTCATACAGTTTGATCCATGAACCCTCCATCTCTCTTGGCCCAGAGGTTATTAGAGGTATTTGGGAACATTTTGTTCCTAGTGAATATTTTTTACAAGATATACCCACAGCAGGGGAGTTTTCTCATGCTACAGAACTCAAACTGAAATGTCACATTTATAGTCAAAAGAAACATTTTATTCCGTCTTTTTCTCGTTGTAGACGAGAGTAGTTCATTTACTTTTCAATTATACTGTATTTGCACATCTGAATGCACATTCTGGTTTCTACTTGTATTTTAATCCAATTTAACAACAAGGGCCTTATAAAAGTAACTTGCGTTTGCTGTGGTGCCTTGTTTGTGCAAATGCTTAGGAATTTCTATGATATGAAAATGACCTGTTACATGAGCCCTGCTTGAATTCATTAACAGAAATATTTGGTACTCCACTCACTGAATGTGGAACATATGACAGAAACTGCTTCCATTATTGACCCTGGCCAGTGAAAAGCAGTGAGGCATGTGAGGCCAGGCTTTATGTGCCCCTGTCTGAACGGTGGTGCTGCATGCTCACGCCTACACAAGAAAAGCTTAATGAGACTCACAAGAGTGCAAGAAGCGACTGAGAGCAGCACTGAGTGCCACGGGAGTGAGAGCTTCTCGCTCATGACTCCTGAAGATGGAGTGGGATTCATAGTGAGGACACACCAGAGATGGAGGGGCTGAGGTGGTGAACGGGTGAATAAATGGTAGCTGGCAAAGAGAGACACAGATCTATAACAAAGATGAATTACACACGTCCACCTGGCTTACAGGATGTAGTACTGAGGAAAGGGACTAGTGAACAATCAAACTGAATGATTTAAAAGAGAAGATACAGACTAAGTGACCTTCATATCTTTCTGATCCCATATGTTTCAGTGTGTGAGCATTGCCTGATAACAGTCCACAATGGGTATGAGATGACTGCCATCATTTAGTTTTATGGAATTATGTTCTTAAGATATTGACTTCATCCAAGTGGATAAGTTGAAATGTTTCTCAGTCTAACATAAACTCACTATCCCCATTATTGACCACACCCTATCAAATTCAAAATGCAAATGTCAACAAAGCATCTCATGTAAGCATTTTGCCATCTTCTGGACTTTAGATGAAGATTAAGCTGACCATCAGAATCAGATCAGTCACCTGATCTCAATCCAATAGATCACAATTAGGATTTGTGAACATAAAATCTTCACAAAGTGTTTCTGACATCTTGCTGAATGTGTGCCATGAAGTATTATTGCAGTTATGAAAGCAAACAAGGGGCCCAGCAAGGTGTAGCTAATGGTGAGCAGCACTGACTGTAGATTTAAATTTGATATGCTTGTCTAGGTTCCATTTTCCATCCTGCTAATTATGCTAAGAGCTCTCCCTGTCAGATGTCCTGTGCTGCACTTTGGATCAAACAGACATTACATTGTACAGGAATAACAGTGAAGCCTTAAACGGTCAGTGAGGGACTTTAACCAAACTTCTGCTTGTAAGGAAAAAGAAAACAGCACAGGATGAGTTTACAAACTAGAAAGCATTGAGTCATTGAGAAGACAGTAGAAAAATGTGCACTGCCATATTACCCTGGTATTATGTGTCCCTGAATTGTGGTGTTTATCACAAAGTCCAATTAAAATATTAAAATTATTCAGTGCATTACTTTTTTTAATTGAGTTTGCTTGTATAAAGCAAACTCTCCTTCAGTGGATTGTTTGTGTCACACCATTGATTTAGCAGCTCTGCATAGGGTGTTGTTTTTTATATAGCATCTTATTAGGACATTCCCTCATACTGCAGTGGGCATTTATTCAGCAGCCATCATGGCCGTGTTTCTCATGTACATCCCCTCAGAGCAGGTTTATTGCAAGTGACAGTCCGCTGGGATATTTAACATGACTAATGGCAGACAGCTGCAGAGCATTCAGGGCCTTTCAAAGTGCGCCTTGAGAGACAGCCTTGTTTTGCCTTGTCAGCCTCTGGAATGAGACAGCTGAAGCTAATTCAATTAACTCCATATAAGAATCCAGCTGCATTGTGAACACAAGGTAAAGTTTATCCATAGGTTCTCAAGAAGTGATTCCCTTGAATCTCAGTACAATGATATAGGTTCCAGATTAATGGAGTTCAAAATATAAACCTTTTTATTTCTGCTTTAGTTAATCAATTTTTTTTCCCTCAAAGCTATGCTGTTTTGTTTTGGCAAAAGAGAATAATAGATGCAACATATTACAGAAGATGATGACTTTTTCCTCATTCTGCTGTCTGCATTCTCTGCAAATAACCTTGTTTCAGAATTGAGTGGTACTCTGTCAGGGCTGCGTCTGGTTGTTAATCTTGTTTGTGGAAAGGAAAGTGACTGGTTAGTGAACAGGAAGATTTCATATTTGGTTTTGTGGCTGATGTGGTTCTGTTGGCGACTTCAGTTCATGATGGTAGATGCACTGGAGTGGTTTTGGAGCCGCGGATGAAGTCATTTGGTTGTTTGGAAAAAGGGAAACTGTAAAATGGAAGTCTCTTACAAAATGCTGTTTTTCTTTGTCTTAACGTGCCATTTATGAATAATAGTAGGAAGAAGTCAGTCAAGGACAGATGGATTTGGGCAATTTTGACAGTGATGTGAATCCTGCTGTGGGGCATTGTGGTAAAGAAACAGCTGAGCTGAAAAACCAAGCTCTCGATTTCCCTTTCTGTTTATATTCAAGCCTGGATATAAACAGAATTATAATATCTGTTGGATTAATATCCGTGGATTAATATCCGTCCTGCAGTGGAGAATCCACTGCAGGACGACTGGGTTCAGTCTTAGGAAAGACTGTGTCTATCTAGGGGAAGCTCAAAGCAGAGCTGCTGCTTCTCCACCCGGAGAAGAGCATAGAGCACAGAGCATAGAGCATAGGTTCAGGCATCGGATTAGGATCCCTCCAGGTGCTTAATTCAATGGTTACCTGCTTAGACCAAAAAACGTTTTTCAGGAACTATGAGTATGAAAGATGTTTGAATTTTCCCTCTTGGACTCATTATTGCTGCAACCTGATCTCAGATAAATCAAAGACAGTACATTCTTAGATTAATGTTTTTTCTCGACTGCAAGTTGCAGGTTTTCAATAAACTTTACAAAAGTAGCAACCAGGTGCAATAATAACAAAGCAAAAATGTCAAAGGTAGAACATTAACTTTTTTTTATGTCTGCTACTGTCAATTGTTAACATTACAAAGTTAAAATGATGAGCTACATCTTGTGGGATTCTTCTCCCCTCGTGTGTTGATGTAACCCCTACAAGAGCAATAAAGACAAAATATTTTCTCTGCAAAATAACCTTTGATGTAGTAAACATGAAAAGTAAAATAGATATTATTGTATTAATATTCTACGTTACTGTTTTTCTTGCAGACGGTTCGGCATGGATTCCCGTACCAACCCACATCTTTGGCCTTTGACCCCGTGCAGAAGATCCTGGCCATCGGTTCAAGATCTGGTGGTGTACGGATGTATCCTTGAATTTATGTCGTCTTTCATTTATGGGTTAATAGAGACTTGTTGAAAGTATTATGAAAACACTGCATCATTCTGTAATTCGAGGATGTAGCCTTTGACCCTGTACACTATTGCATTTATATAATTAAACCTCATCAATCACAGCAAAGATATACCATCTTCTGCTAACAGGAGCAAAAACATAAGTAGATGTAATTGAAACAATGTCTAGAATAACATACCTAGTTATGAAATATTTCCAAATAGATATCCATTAAAATCTTTCCAGCTTATCCTCTCACAGAGGTTGTGTTTTGAAGCAGGGGTCTCTGCTCTTCAGGCTTTTCCTTCCTCCTCTCCCCTTTCTCTGCCCTGTCATATCATGTTGCTCAGTTGTCGTGTTGCAGTCTCAGAACTGTCCATCCAACAGCCCCATCCATCCCCTGGGCCACACCGTTACAGGGATGGGAGAGGATTTGCGAGTGCAGCCCAGGTAGGATATTATGCCCTCATAAATACCGAGGCTTCCAAGCGTCTCTTCAGGGAGGCTGCGCCGAAGGCGGCAAGCCATAGTCGAGGCTTTCACATGTGGTTATACACGAGTAGATTGAGCTTGGATCTCTCTGTGCGGAGAGAAACGGAATAAAGACGGCAACAGAGGGAGACGCTGCTATATGTTTTTGAAATAATTTGTCAGGATGAGCTAAATCATAAGGTGATTTGGTGGATTACACATGATATATTCATCGTAGCGCAATGAAATGCAAACATCTGTTAAATTCCTCTCTACCTCAACCCGTCCTTTTCCTCTGCATTACACCTGACTTTGAAGCAAGGCTGAAATTTCAGCTGGATGAAAGCCCTTGAGTGATTTAGCATTTGTATTGACATGCTGCACACACCCTCCCCAACTCCCATGTGGTTGTCACTGACTCTGTCTCTCTTTCTTACTCTCTCCATAGCTTAGACCCATACACACACTTCTCTTTATTTAACTTTTTCTCAGCCTCACCCCGTCATGCCGACTGTCTGGAGGACCTTTTTCCTCCTTTTCTTTCTTCCTGTATTTATCCAATTCACCCTTCCTCTGTCCTTCAACCGTATTTCTCAGCGCATTTCTCAGTGCATTTCTCCTTCAAGGCATTTGAAAGTCTGCTGTCTTTTTCTGCAATGTTCCTCACTCTTTTTTTTAATGAATATAAGCGTAGCTGTATTTTACTTTTATGTAAAATCTTTTGATTTCAAAGCTCAGATGTAAAAAAAAGAAAAAAAGAAATGCCAATATTTATTGACTGTTGGGGACTGTGTTTAGTGGTTTCTTTAAGGGCAACATTTTCCATCATACACTCTATAGACTTAAGTGCCTGGAGGCACCAATAAGGCCTTTATAGAAGAGTGGCTAGACTGAAGCATCTTCTCAGTAAAAGCCAGATGATATCCTGCTGAGGCATTGCTTTAAAGTAACCAGAATGAGTCACGGCACCTAAAGGAGAAACCCTCTGATCTGATGAAAGGACGACTGATTGATTTGGGAAACAATGTCCATTGGTGAGAAGGGAGAGACATTTGATCCTGCAGTTAAACATGGTGCTGCCAGCAAAGTAGCAACGGAGAGTAACTTTTAGTTCACAAAGGATAATCCTAAAACAATAAAATAAAATGGTGTAGTTCTGAAAATCTATAACGATCGATCTCTGAAGTAACCCTCTGTGATGAATGTGGCATCAACTTTGAACTTAATGCAAAACACTGATCTCTGTGGAAGCCATAACATGAAATGCTTTAGTAGGCTAACACAAAATGACCGATGTCAACTTTTCAAAACTGTGCCTTCAAAGTTGGTAATTACAACCTAAAATTTTTTCTACTAAACCACTAGAAATAAAACAAAAGCTCCTGACAGAAATGTTAGATATTCCGCCTGTAGAGGTATTGCTTTGGGGCAACCACCTGGCTCAATAGGTGGTCTAATGTCCATATTATCTACTTTGATTTCCTCAATGACAAACTGCCTTCCATACCCAATCATTTATCATATTCTGCTGAAAGAACTTGAGACGGTATGACCCATGCTTACCACGTTTTTGTGACATGTTTAACTTGAATAGCTGAGTCACTCACAGTAGGATCAGCCTTGCTCTTGTGAATAGTGCATAGCAACAATGTCATCAGGGTTGGCGCAGTGGGTTGGCAACTAGGCTCTCTGCAGTGGCGTCCCTAAGACACTCCTCCTTCTGCCTGGGGCGCGACTACCAACATATGCTGAGGTGTAGTTTATTGAGTACAAACAGAATACAGAAAGAGCTTGGCAGGAGTCTGCAATTGCACGTTTCCTTCTTTACTTCTCAGTGCAAGCTGGCTTTGCTGAGTGTGCAGCCTTTGGCTGTCCACGCGAGTCCACGTCTGCGTATCTCTTTTCACAGGAATGCATTACAGGTCTGAGAGCACACATCTTTGCCTCCTACCTGTGAGTGGTTTGTGTGTCAAAGCTGTGAAAGTAAATTCGCTTTCAAAAGGCTTCTGGTAATAGAATTGCCAGAGCCTGATAGGCCGTCAGTTCTCATAACGGTCAATAAGATCGGGGAAGGAGAAAACAAAAAAGATCAGACGGGGCAAGAAAAGTGAGTTTGATATGAGGATTGGAAAAAATGGTGGAGGAGAGGAAGAAGACAGTACCTGAATGGGGGGAAAAAGATCTCATAACACAGGGGTCAGATAATATTAAGCTGTGTGACACTTTGGGACCAACTCTCCAAGCCAGATTCAGTCTGAAGTGTCACATGTGTTGGGCAGCAATTCAGGATTATTGTGGATCAACTGTCAGTCAAATGTTATTGTATTCTTGTATTCTTTTAATGCTACTTGAAGAATGTCTTTTTATTTTAGGTCTGTGTATCTTTAACATGACACAAAACTCAGGAATCATAATTGAAAATCAGTTTCACGCTAAGCTTACAGTACTAATGTACTGAAGGCTTCAGTATTTTACTGCTGATTGCATTTTTTCCTTTTTCTTCCCGCTTATTGCACATTTGTTGACAAGACTTCCCTTTAACATAATCCATGCATTTAGAAATGCTTCATTTGGCCCATCAGCAACCAACTTGTTTGTACAATTGGAGGTGTGTGCACTTAATTAGGACATGTATTGCAGGGAATATTTGTTACTTTTAGTGAAACGTAACTTACATTGTGGTGTGCTTGAAGAAAATAAACAAGTTAGTTTAAATTGGTCTTTTGAAGTTGATAAGTGAGGACAAATTTGAGTGAAACTTATATCACAAGCCTTTCTATCAACCCTGGGCTCTGCAGAGACCTTGTGGAAATTTTGTTGACAGTGTTAAGTAATCAAGATAAGTTAAGCAGCCACCATCACCGAGTGAAAAGGGACTTGAGGTCTGGTTTTGAGGATGAAACTTAATTTGGCCAGTGGAGCGTGGGCTGGGAATGGGACAAGGTGGCTCTGAGTAAACACACAGCATCTGTTATAGTTTATTATTAATCAGACAGTCTTTACAATGTGTGTGTGTGTGAGAGAGAGGACAGGTTGGTAATGCCAGATAGACAAGCACACACATCAGATAGTCTATTATGTATTCATGATTGTCACTGTGCTGGTGGCTATGTTTTATGTGCCGCATGATGAACATTTTGCTGCGTGTGCAGCAGTGACTGTACAAGAGACCTGGTGGCCAGTGCTACGGTCAGATACAGCTCACTTCAAGGGAACGGCTGTGTTTTACTTCCACACTGTTCTATTGTCTGGTGTGTTCATAAGCAACACAGCTGTTGCCATGGCCATGCACATGTGGAGGTGATGACATTATATGTCGACGCTGCGGCCAAGTGTCTCACTGTGGCTGAATATCATTTCACTTAATCAGATCTCCAGCCTCACACTTATAATCTAAGACACTTTTAGTTTGTACTCACTTTAAAGGTGTCTTAGCAGAATGCTGCTCAGTTATTCTGTTATTCATTTCCACATACTTGAGTACATATTTATTTTGTATCTTGCCATTGAAGGATGCGTAAGACAGAATAGCTGGGAGGTCTCGTTAGTTGAATGTAAGGTCAGTTTATTTAGACCTATAATAAAGTACAAATGGAAACAGGCTTATATATATTTTTAGCTGAAATAGCTGAAAAGTGCTAATACATTATAACTAATCAATAATTAGTTCACTTTTTATTATAATGTCACAAGGACTGTTAGATCTACTGTAATATCAAAAATCCTGTAACACCCATTTCTTCCTACTTTGCTTCCAACAAGCTTCACTTTGACATGATGATCATTTCTTTTCTGCTTTCATTTGACCATGTGGTCTTTTTGCCTCATCTTCAGAACAGAATCTTATCAACTGGATTTTCACACTTTTGTAGCAACTTGCCTGGCTTTTGTGTCAACGCGTCGTATAATAGTGTCTGAGGTTTGAAAGCTCAAGCAAAATGGTGGGCCATTGTGATGAAGACAAAAGTAAGATTGTTCATGATATTTAATCAATATTTTAATAGAAATATTCAACTATAATATCAAAATTCTTTGTTCTCTTTCTGTATTCCTGCAAGTACAGAAGTGGATACCTAGGGTTATATTTTCACTTCCCTCTCTCCCTGTTTCTTTTCCTGACATCTCCTCCATTTTTCCCTTTTCCCTTTCTTTTCTGTCTTTTTGTAACCTGTGATATAATTTGCTTTGGGCTCATTTCTAACAGTTTTTTATTTTCAAAAATATAAGTGAAGTGAAGCGATGCAGTGAAATGCTCCAGTCGTGAAAGGAAAACTATTAGGCTTCTTTTTGGCAATCAGGCAACAATTCTGATTGCTCTACAACTGGACAAGACATGGTTAAAAAAATAGCATCATGTTTTCCTAATATCATACAGCGTCAGTTTAAAATGGTTCATTTACTGGTACAAAATGAAAGTGGATTGGGACGAAATAGTAATGGCTGGGTACAAACAGGCAATGGAGCAATTTGAACAAGATCTTAGTTTCTCTTTGACTTCTTAATGCTTGAAGTTCCATTTCCTGTTGTAAACATATGTTGTATCACTGTTATTTTCAACAAAGGTAAATAAATCTTCAAAGGAAAAGAAGCCCAACAGCTAGTCAGGTAGATCATCACATTTTAGCAGCTTAAAAATATGAAAATGTTATTTCCAGGACATCAGTTCACAATGGATTTTTTTTTCAAAACTTACTGTTATGCAATATTTGTATACTACAGTTGACATAATTTAGATGAACTTTTTAGGTCCTTATTCACTAACTCATATTGCTACTATAATCTTTAGTTAACTTTGTAGAAATGCAATAAAAATAACACTTAGAAAAGGGCATAAATGCACTAAAATTGATTCATAAAAGCCTGTTTGTTAAAAACTTGCAGAACAACAATCATTGTAGACTTTCACACAGGAGTTCACCCATTATTAGAAAGTTAATGAAGACTTGCTTTAATACGCAGCCATTGTCAGAATTGGACATTTTCTTTGTACTGGACTCAAGACTGAAGAAAGATTATAGTGTTTTTGATTGGTCCAAGTCAAGTGTTTGAAAGTAAAATTAATTCACTTTTGCAAATACACGTTATAAATAATCAAGTCTAATTTGACACATTTAGTGGTCTGTGTCTTAAAGATTATCACCCAGAACCAAAATAAATCTGTATTTTCATCATATGCTGTTTTGCATTATTGAGTAGTAGTTAAATTAGTCAACATAGGGACAAGAAAGTAATGCTGTTAACCAAGCAGAGTGGATGAGAATATGGAAACATAGTGAATATATCATGCAGAATCAATAATGATTTGGGCTGTAACTGACAAGAACTTTAAAAATTCATGTTTTATTGCTCAGTGCATGAAGAGAGACACCCAACAAAATTCTGATTGGATGGCAACTATTAAAAACAACATAGGTTCCTTAGTGCCTCTCACTGCACAAAATGACATTATAAATATGTAGATCAAGCTTAATGACATGCAAGGAACTGTATTTGTCCTGTGCTAAAGTGTCCCAAAACAAAAAATGACCTGTTTTACAAACTTATATTGTAATAGATCTGGAAGCTTTTTAATGTCACTATTTTTACATTAGTGACATTAGTGTCAGAATTTCCTGAAGATCCGTCGAAGCAGTCAGTAATAGGATACAAAACAAACTGGGAAATGTTCTTCCTGGAAAGGCTGTTGTTTTCAGTTTATTGAAATGTTATTATTGCTAGGTATGCACTGATTAAATAAAAAATAAAATAATTTTCAACCTGTGCAAGGGGGGACACTAGACTTTTTTCCTTTGTCTGATTGCAATCAAGGTGTTCTTAATATAAACTTATTTCCATTATGTTCTTCCTGGCTTTTTTAAAACTCTTTTCTCGGTGCCATTTTTTCACTTTCCTCTCACTCTTGATGTGGTGATAGGTCAGGGGATAAAAGGTCAGATGTCTATTAATACCATTGCTTAGTGAATTTCTGAAAAACGCCAAAGGTACTGATTACTAACCTAAAGGTTAATGAGCCATGGAGCCGATTGAATTTTGTCCTTTTAAAAATGTAAAAGTGGAGTGTTTTTAAACAGGTTGTAATTTTGCAATCATATTTTTAAAAATCTAAGTTTCACATAAATGTGTGATTATTAGTCTTTGTTCAAATCTTCTCAAGATACTTGCAGCTACATTGATTACAGCATTTTGAAGAGTTTGCCCTTTGTGTGGGCCTTTCTCTCTTTTTTATTGTTATTCTAGACTCGTATGTGGTGATCATACTGAAACATTTGACATGCAAATTTTAGATCAACTGTTTGACATTCACAAACACTAAAAGTATAGAAAGTAGGACTAATAATCTTGAAATTGTTAAATCTATATGAAGAAAGGTTCAGGTTTGTTGTTGACCTTTGATTTTTTTTCTGTGATATTTAAAGCTTGCTTTTCTACCTTCATGGCAGAAAGGTCACTGAAACTTCAATAGAACTTCACATTGTTTTTAGCAATTACAAAAATCACACAACTGAATGGGTGAACGCAAAGACCATTAAGCTGCTATTGAATCAGTGACCAGGGCAACATTTTTGTCTTGTCAAAATCTCACTTAGCTGCCTGACTTTACATCATGATGTACATCTTACACAGGTTTATGTAGGTTCTGTTTGTAGGTATAACCATTGGCAAAGTAGATTCACAATTGTGATTGTGATAAAAATTATTGAATGTACCTTTGACTCTGAATGGTGTGTGACAAAAGTCACAGTATTTATTTAATTTGTTTATCAAATTGACACAAATTTTACAGCCGGTGTAAAACTGGAAACGCATTTCTGAATTTCATTTTTATAAATTGCTCCACCGTTCAAGAATGCAGTCTGTAAAATCTGCTTTCTCCTGTTTCACTTGCAGGAGGTATTAATTGGGTCGGTTTCGGACAGACGTCCAAGTAACAACCTCACAAATTAAAACAGAGCTCTTGTCAGACTGTCATATGAATGGTACATCCAGACGCTAGAATATTTGACATGTTAACCACATTTGCGTGCACCGTCTTGTGTGTCTCACAAGTCCTACAATATCTCACAATTATTCAATTTCTGAAGCAAAATCCTTTGAAAGCGCCTGAATTGTAAGCCTGCAATACACACCGTTCTCACACACTGGCAGCCTATCCAAACTGTCCCCTGCATATCATCTATTCACCGTAAAGATGGAGGGCTCTAAAGATTCAGAACATTTAACAAATAAAAGAGCTAAACTAAATATTTAACAGACACATTTTTTAACCTTATTATTTTGTATTCTGGCATCTTTACATTTGAATAAAAATGAAAATGACTTCTGCTCATTACCCTCAAACCTGTGCCCCCTATGGAACAGTTTGTGCTTCAGAAAACACGAGTTCTGCAACAAACGTAGAATTTTATTCTTGACTCAGTATCGGTGTATCCGACATCCCTTGTTAAAACAACCTGTGGCTATAAAGATTAAGTGGTTTTGACTACTTTCACTGATGAAAATAGCTAGTTAATCAGTGAAAAGGGGAGCAATGAGCTCACTGGATATTGTTGAGTTATTAAAGCTAAATGACTGGAGATCTGGGAAGCACCCAATTTTTCTTCACCCCTTTTTCACAAAACTGTAAGCCCATAGAGTTAACTGCATCATGCTGCATATGAATACAGAACACAATGCATAGCAAACAACCACAAAATCATGCATTCATACCCAGAGATAACATGCAAAATCCATGCAGAAAGATACATAACAATTACTAAAAGCATTGTTGGTTCCCATTATGAGAAGAAATGAAAAAATATCAATCATTGGATGCAAACAGAAGAAAAAAAAATTCTTTTGTTCAACTATATTTATCCCAAACATAATTTTGTTGCCCGTCAGTGCTATAATGGCGAATAAACAAGAGGCGTGTCTCAGTCTATGCATTGTATACAGAAGACGTGTGGAGACTGTCATCAGTGCCATGGGGTGAAATAACGCAGTGTCACACATTATATCCCATTAATTCATTCTGTCTATCAGCAAAACAACAGACCCTTGCCAAAGGGCTTTACCAATGCCAGCTGCTTCCCTTGTTAATTTGATTCCTCACCTCATTGCCCGGGCCTGGAGCCGTCAGCCCCTCAGCAGTCCAACCGTTTTGTCTAGACATCTGCTTTTGGAGACAAAAGGACTTTTTTTTGGCATTTGTATGTCTTTCCTACTCCAGCACAAGCATGTGTTTGTTAAAGGGATTTGAACACATTGACTGCAGGTGTTTTAGGAAAGAACATTTTCTCTTAATCACCTATGTGGTTTTGTGGATGACAGTAATGGGTTTTCGTGAGGAAAAAAATATATAGATTGGATCAGAAGATCAAGCTAAAGAGCTGCAGCTGAAAAGGTTGACACAAGAAAATGAAAATGAAACATCTGACAGGCTCCATCCACCATCTGAGAAGTGGATAGAGTCAGTCGCAATGGGAAGGACTTGGTTCAATATGCTGCAAAAATATTCCTACCCTTTTTTAGTAGATTTTACCGAATCTACTTGGCAAACCTTTAGTCAAATTTCTGAAGAGCATCTATGAACAGAAATGTTCAAGATTTTCCACAGATTTTTAAATACAGAAAGAAAAATAAAGGATGATACAGACAAATGGAAACTGCTACAGCTGAAAACGTTATCAGGAGAGAATGGAAATGGTATATCTGAGATGTGGCTAAAGCCTCTCAAGGACAGATATTTATTTCCAAAAGGTTTTAAAAAAAAAGCTTTCAGTGAGATGTCAGACTATTCAGACTACTGGAGTTTGAAATGTTATTTAATTCATTCATATTGTGCCAATTCTGTACACACCTGAATTGGCATTCAGTCAAATCATATAAAATCCAAGTCTAGTACAAAGTTTCCAAACTAATCTTAGTTATAAAATAATGTTCAGTTTATTATTCAAATTGAGTAAAACATTTTCTAAGGAGACAAAAAAAAGTGAACAGTTGCTTTCATTGTGTTGCTGACTTATTGGCCGTCTCTCATGATGAGCATCTGTCTATCGACAACAGAAACGAAACTCCACTTTAACACAGAAAAACCTCCAGAACCTGACTTAGTGTGAGCAGCCATCTGCCAAAATACTGGGGATTTGAGAAGACGGAGTAAACACAAAAATACAGACTGATCCAGGAACACTTTCTATAAAGAAAAGTAAAAAGATGATGACAGAGGTTGTAGCTATTTATGTGTCTTCATCTTGGAGAGAAACACAACCAGAGAGATGAGCTCAGAGTCTGTCACATACAGTTAATTGCAGAAAAACCTGACCGATGGCTTGGTCAAGGCGAGAGACGGGATTAAACACTGAAATACATTAACAAGTGTATCATAAGAAGAAAAAAGAGAGTAAACATAAAGTCAAAAGTTGAAATAAAGCCAAATAAAGCAACATTTGAGATTAGTAGGTGAATCTAGTAAAATGTGGAAAAGTGGTCATTGTGTCCTACAGCAGTCTAAGACTATAGCAGCATAACTAGAAATATATCTTGGAATAACCCCAGCCTCTCTAATTGTAAACTTTCTCAATAAGGATATTTTTTGTATTAAAAACACACTGGACTCAGACTAAAACTGGGAGCTGGTTCCAGAAGAGGGGCCTGACCACTGAAATACCTACTTTTATAAACTCTATGATGTTTACGAGTCTAAGAGTCGTAAACATGTGAAGGAAAGCTACAAACTCTGATCTTTCTTTTCTTTTGTTCAACCCGAACTCTTCCTGCTGTGTTTTGAATAAGCCAAGTTTTGTTTAAGTGCTTCAGCATCAGTATTTTTAACAACATGTTATAAAACTACTCAGACTTGAGCATTTGTGAAATCAGCTTTAAAGGCATGTTCTTGACATTCATTTTCAGTGTACCAAGAGTGGTTATTTTCTCATTCTTCAGAGAGTGTAATGTGACTACTTCTGTGTGAATTGGATTAGGCAGCTGTTATTAAATCCCTGAAGTGGGTATATATTTGCGAGCACACAGCCTCTGGAAAACCACATGAGATGTGAACAGATACCCACCCACAACACACTTGTACCAGATCACTGGTCTTTATCCACATGTCCTCACCTGTGCAGCTAGATAAGTAGGTAGGTGATGTGGGAGAGGGGAATAAATTAAAACAAACTCTTTTTAAAATGTAAATAAGATCAGAAGACAATTGCAGGCAGGGATGGAGTGACCCTATCTTATTCCAATGGACTGTTTTTGCAACAAAAGTATATATTGATATATTTGTTGTAGTTACCATGATGATGGAGTGACAAATTGAGGATGACCTGCAGAAAAAAAATGTAAATTGGCGTGACATATTTTTAACTTCAAAGAGGTATGTATTTGAATTTTGTATTATGAAATGAAATGATTAATCTAAAATTATGTTAGTATGTGAAAAATTAAATTATAAGCAGGACATCTGTAGCTTGATAAAGTGATAACTTTAACACAAAGTTTAAGTTCTTTAAATATTAACTTTTGTAGTCTTTCATCTAACATATAATTTGGAGTGACGCTCAATCATCCACTGGCTCATTCTTACCTAATGACTGATTCCATTGGCATCTATAATGAAAATACCAACATATACTATCTTGCCTCATGGCCGAATATTTGTTGTTTTGGAAAAAAACAAAACGGTCTGCAAAATGACAAAACAAAGAATATTTTCTTGACCCTTTAGAGCAAAATGAGTTGTTTTGTTATTTTAAGTTTTTTTATTATTATTATTTTACTACCCAAAATAAAAGTTCCCACTGCTGAAAACTCAAAGTTGCATCAGAAATGAGAATAAGCCACCCAATTGAAAACTTTATGGATCTTCCTACCATAATACCATTTTGGGATTAGCTATTCAGTCAACATCTTTTCTTACCTTGACCATACTTTGAATTATGAACATGGTTCAGAGATCCAGGGTTCCATAGTTTTAGGTTAACCTGAAAGGCTTTTCCAGGTCAGTCTACCCTCCAATGTTAATCTGTGATTGTTTATGTATTTTTTTTCAAGCAATAGTGATGTGAGACAAATTTTAGACTTTTTATGACAATAAAAAACTATTGTATTATAGTACCCCACAATTCTCAAAGGATAAAAACAAAAAAGTCAGTTATAAATATTAATGTATCTGGAAGACCATCTTTGTTATAAGCTTTTTGAGGTGCTATGCTCAAAACAGTCATAGTTTTTTAAGGACGTATCCATCATCATTACCATCGAAGATGTTGCCATCTATCACCAACATCATGAAGTGGGATATTCTTTCTGTCTTAGTTATTAATCTTTGCATTCCTTGCTTTACTCTGATTCCTCCGGTTTATGGGGATATGCTGTTTCTAGTTGTTCTAAACATTTGTAGTTTTTGGGATGAACAAGTCTTACCTCAGTAAAACAGCCCTCTAATCTCTTCTGTAATACCGCCTGCAGCTTTACTGAGAGAGACTGTAACATGCAAACGCCGCTACAAGCTCAGTGTTGAATCTACGTGTCTATGTGTAACTCTGCACGCATTCTCAGGATGCATTTCTTGATTCGTGTGTCTGCAAGTGAGAGAGGGAACAAAGCAAAGGAGAGGTTGTAAGATGCTTGCCTTCGTTTGTAAGCAGGCGATGGGTGTAGGTGTAGATGTGTGAACACAAGGGTGAACGCAAAAACGCCTGCATGTTGTAGAGGAGGAGAGAAAAAGGTTGCAAAGACAGATAGGTTGTTGGCAACACTGGAGAGTCGGGCTGATTTATCTTCCCACATTGTGACTCACCGTTCGCGATCCACGCAGTTTACATCCTAGAGCCGTTATTAAAAAGAAGATGGAAAGCAATGGAGAATTTGGTAGAAGGATAGAAAAGATGCAAAAAGGTAAAATTGAAAAGAAAAAAAGCAGATAGCTGAAATTTGAGAATTTTTGAAAAACAGTTTTACCTTTCAGTTGGAACTTGTTTCGTTAAATTTTAGAGTAAATTGAAATTGCTAAGAGAAATTCACAATTTGATGCATGTCCTGTTTGAATGTTGTTTCCTTTGCACAGCATGATAATTTATGTTTAAATTATCATGCTGATAATTTAAACATACACTGTGGAAAGACCTGTAAAGAGAGAGCTTTACCTTCTTTGGGCATAAAATGGACCCTCAACTAGCCAATCAAGTCAGATGAACAATATCCCAAGCATTCAACATCTACAGGTGAGCCTCGTGAATAATTTTCCTCAGTGATGACAAAGCATTTGCATAGTTTAGGATGAGACAGAATTTCTAAAAATACAATATTTCTCCAATATTTGAATAATACACTTACCAAAATCTGCATGCTCCAGTATCAGAGACATGGGATAGTGATGTTGAAGTGCCATTCAACCAAGGGAGCCTTTAAATCTCACAGCAGGTATGCAGTAGCACTATGTGAGACATTTCTTCCCGTGTAATGCACCCATCGTTCATTGAGTCTTTAGACTCCGCCTTCTAAACAGCATTCATGATGTTTAGGCTGAGATGAAAGCACAACTTTCACCATATATTTAGTTATTGTTTACGTGAAAGACAGGCTTGGTGTCTTTTTCCAAGAGTTCCCAGAGATTATGTAAAGTCAGTTGAAAGCCTTCTTCATAGCCTTTCACAACCGAGGCTTTGCCTCTGTAGCTACAGAAAATGCAATCCTTTTGGCCACTCAATACCTGTTTACTGTCTCAGGAGTCTTTAACATCAATCAAATTCCAAAAGCTTCTGTTTCAGCTTAATGGCTTCTATTATTGCTGACATCCACCAGCAGATCCTTAGGTTGCCATTAACCCTCACCTATATCCATGAAATATGCATCCTCTAAACATTTGATTCCAGATAACGGTAACTGAAAATAACTTCCTAGATTGTCCACGGTCCACTATAGTTACAGGCAGAAAAGCTCCATAATACTTTAGGGAGGTTTGGAGCTGACCCACTGCTCCTGGAAGAAAAGGAACAAGCTGAGGAAGAGCATGCAATATGATTGGAATATCTCCTGGGCATCTCCTGGGCACATTGTACAAGCAGGAATCTCTGGGCACATACAAATCTTGCTGGAGAGAATTATATTTCCCAGTGTAGCCTTGAAAGACAATGGTGGAACCCAGGAAGAGCTGGAAAATGCAAGTAAGAAAATAACTGCTTTTCTTCAACCCAATTTCCAAACAGCAAAAGATATTGAATAAAATATGTTGCACTACTTTTAGTTATTAATCAATGGAAACCAATTATAATGTGATGATAATGTACATGTAAAAAGAGATTTAAGTCAAGTTTGTTGTATGTATACAATATAAGTAGGTAGAAGGTTTACTCAACCTCCAAACAGAACAGTTTTAGATTTCCGAGGCTGAGCGTTCTGTACACAGCATTGTACACCCTGCTTACACGCGGTTGTTTTACAACATGTGCGAGTGGGAGGACTTCAGTGTTTGGGTGACTGCCTTAAGCAATCACCACCATGTGAGCCAAGTAAAACTGTGTCGCTCCTGAGCATGTGCACAGTTAACACCTGGCAAGGGTCTAGCATCTAAGAGCAATACAGGAAAATATACTGTATATCATTACCTTTGTTTTTGTTTTTTAAATTTGACAAGCTACAAATGCAGTTGGCCTCATAAGCCATGATCCTGAATAGTCAAGTCATGTTTTCCTGTGAGGAGCTTCTGTGTATTGTATTCATTTATAATTCACAACCATAAACACTAACACAGCTGTGTCCTCTTAGTTACCTGATGATGTTTCCATTTCTTCCCACGTCTGAGACTTAAATGCATTTGATGAGCACCACAGATCACTTAAGTACACCAAATAGAAATGCATTATGGAGCATTATACAACGACAGGCACGCTGTTCCATTTAAATCTCATCTCACCGTATGATAAGACTGTAATTGTGGATCTGTGTACACACTGATTTATGTTTCCATCATTTTTCTGAAAGATTTTCCAAATACTCATAGGTTTATTTAATTAATGTTAAATGCCATATTTTGGCATGCCATTTTTTAAGTTGTGTGGTGTTTTGCCTCTGGTCTTGTAGGGGCCACTGAAAACATGTAGAAGAAGGAAGGCGTCTTCTATGCAGTACTTCAATGCACTTATGCATCTACTTGTGGAGAAGATGATTTGCTGAAGTTCAAAACGACCATGATAAAATGGGTTAAAATGCAATTTAAGTTGCTCTGAATTTGGCAAGATTGATTAAGCCCTATGGAATGTTTCTGTAGCAGTGCACAGACATTTTTCCTCACACAACTATCGCTCAGGTTTACAGAGAATTGTAAAAAAGAAAAAAGTCCAGTGGTTGCAGTATAAATGAAACAATAAATCCTACAGATGTTCTACCATCACCACATTGCTTACAGTGAAGTGACGGTCTGCATAATAAATACAAGACAACTGCTCATGTAGTTTAATCTCATCCAACATCTTTAAAGTCAGTCTTCCGTTGTGCATAATTATGGCAAAAAAATAGGACTGGACAAACATGGTTAATGGATGATTTTTCTTTTAAATCAACTGACAAGTATTACCAAAGCCAAAAGCTGCACTGAGTGCTTTTAAAATGCTGTTTGCACCGAGATCAACTGAACAGTTAACAGCTTTGACAAGCGCAACAAATTTGTAGATTCTGTCCAATTCTCAGCATTGGAGGCAAACATAACCTCAGACACCTAAAGTGATTCTTAATAGGCCCTGACATATACTTTGTTCCTCACTTAGCCATGGGAAAATGGAATATCTGAAGTAACAGGCTGTTTGGAGGAAATTACAAAAAATTCTTGTAATCATTGGAAATGACAGGTGTTAAAATGTTGTTGTCAGAAACATGTGTCCACCAAAAGGCTTAAATTCTACATCACAGAGCTACTCGCATGGATGCTCTTATTTTATTAGTTTTACCAACATGCCAACATGCTTTGAAACGCATATATTGCCTCTTCATGCTCTGAGATATCTCAAGATAATGCTGTTAAACTGGGTCCTTTTGGTCAGAGTTGTTGCAAAGATGTAAGCCAGATAAATAGACATTGAATGAATAATAATTTGTTGTTCAGTAAAAAAAGTATTCATAGTTTCATGCATGATTATTAAATATAGAAGTACCTATTACTAGTGCTTGTCCTGAACTTTCATTATGCAAGATTTATGAGTGCAAGTTGTTTATTGCTTAGCTGACAGATGTTTCTGAACACCTGGTGGAGCTTCTATTGAGCGATAAAATCCAGAGAAAATATGATGAAAACTGCAGAGGAAAAACACAAACCCCTTAAAGATTAAGCCTTTGCCTCAAGCAGACACATTTCAAGAAGCATTCGTTTCAGTCAGAATTCACCTTCTTGTCATTCGGATAGGAGAGGACTCTGCTTTGAGTCAGCCGCTCATTAATGCATGCTATTCTCTGTCAACACAGAGAAAGTGTTACTGTTAGCAAGTGTATGCACACCATCTTCGGTGTTTATTCCCAGACAGCTTGTTAGTCGAAGAGGCGATACCACAAGATACGGGAAGCTGAATATCAATGGAACACGTTTTTTCCCCTCTTTTTTTACAAAGGTAAAGTAAAAATGAATAATTACAATAACCAATCTTGCCAATGTGAGCAAAATATCTGAAAGATCATATATCCCACTACAGATTTTTGTTTACTGTTCTTGTTTCCTTTTCACCCTTTTTCAAATCAAATTAACTTTATCTACAGACTCAAATTGTTGCATAATAGCCATCTAGTCAGATTAGATGGAAAATGTTTGATCTATCCCACAAATTCTCAAGTGAATTTAGGATGGGACATTAGCTGTTGGGACATATACAGGTAATGTGATATGTGGTATATGTGTCTACATACATACAGCATGTATTAAATATATTCACCGCCTTGTTCTAACCCTTTTTATTGCTTCTACAAATCAATCACGATCAAAAAAATCTAGGTTTTTGTGACCAAAATATTGCAAAAAAACCCCTTTAATGTCAAATTGAAAACTGATTTTTACTGATTTGTAAAAAATAATGCAATGGGTAAAACATCCAAGAGGATGAACACTTTTAATAGGCATTGTATCATCTTTTGTTTTATTGTTCGCCTTGGCCTCCACCACTTCTCTCTCTTTCCAAAAAAAAGCCATCTGTCTTTCTCCCAATTACCCCTCATTTATCCAACTTTACAATAGCTATCATTATCGTCCGCTGCCCTGCTTCAACTGCACCCTAAGTTTCTCCATTTTCCACCAAATGTCTTAGCCTTGATACATCGAGGCAGGCAAAGAGACAGGCTGGGCCAGGAGGCTGCAGGTCATAATGATGGTGCTGGTTTCTATAAAAAGCCTGCAGGCAGCTGAATCGATGGCTGCAGTTGTCAAGTTGTACCTTACCCGCAGAGAAAGAAAGAGGATCTTGAGTCTGTGCTGGTTGCTGAACTTTGTGAATGTGTGTATTTTTGAATCGGTGCGGCTGTAGCAGCTATTCTTGATTAGGAGGGCATGTACCCAGAAAGGATTGCCCTCAGCAGGACCCTGTATTAGCTGCACTTAATTCTGCAGAGCAGAAAATCTGTCTAAGCTTACCAGTTTGGTACTTGACGAAAAGCTTAGTGCTGATTTTTACAGTTCTGAAACACACGTCTTGTAAAACATAGTACATTTTCAAAAATATGTATTTTGTAAGTTATGAATGTTTAATGAAAAATCTTAGCATATCTAATTAGCAGAATATTTTATGTTTTTCTTGTCATGACGCCACTGTCTCCGTTTCTTTTTTATTCGTTTATATCTTGATCTGAGAGGCAAATTGTTGTTTACATTCAATTCAGTTCAGTCAGGCAATTGCTAGCTTTATTAATCTCAAAGAGGAATTTAATGCTGTTAGTCGCATGAAGCAAGTTTTTTCAGAGAGCTGCTGTAAAACCTGATGATTCTGGGCTGGACCAATTAGTCTGTATTACAGCAGGTCTAAAGAAGCCTCTGCCAATAAACACTCTGTGGTTGTGTGACAGTCTCATAAACAGGATGCTGGGAGTTGTCCATAATGTTCTCCATTTTATGAAGACTTTGTGCAGTCATTCCTCCAGCGGTTCCAGAGCCGTCGGTCGTCTTTATCAGCTTGTTGAGCTTGTTTTTTAGGTCATTGGCTCCGACGCTGTGACCCCAGCAGATGATGGCAGAAGGGATTGTACTTTCCACAAAAGACTTGTGCAATATATGGCGGATTTTTGCTATAACACTGAAGAACCCAATTTTCTTCAAGCAGTACAGTCTGTTCTGTCCCTTCTTCTATTGTTGTGTAGAAGCCTTTAGTCCAGTCTCCTGTCCAGGTGAACAGTGAGATATTTATGCTACTTCTACACCTCTGCTTCTCCCACTGTTAAAATATTATTTGACATAATACAGTTTCTCCTGAAATCTACAATAATCTCTTTTGCTTTGATTATATTGGAGATAAGACTGTTGTTTCCGCAATGCGCCTCTTGGCTGTCCACCTGTTGTATGTATTTTGCTTCTTGTCCATCTCTGATACAGGATTGCTGAGTTGTTTTTTTTGCAGATGACGGGACTCTTGTCTTGTACTGGAAGTCTTGAGGTGCATAGAGTGAAAATGATTGGTGAGAGTCCAGGCCTGTGATGCATCTAGTCACCAAACTTCCCTGTAGGGCTTCTCTACCTACATGTGATCATATTTTTTTAACAGTTTTCTTTATTACAGGTTGCTTCTTAGCAATGAATTTATATTCCTGCAGAGAAAACAATATTGTGATCTGATTTGCTAAGAGCAGGTTTTGCTTTGGATATGTTTCAATCTCCTTCTCCTTCTATATCTTAGCAATAGCAGAGCTAATGACATCAAATGCAATGTCAGCAGAAGCTGTTGGTGGAGTGTACTCTCTTGATAGATAATATTGATGAACTCTTGCATGCCAACAGTGGCACATTGCCCATTATGATTGACGGAAGAAATGCATTGAACTTCCTCCTTCCTTGTCTCTGGTCCTACTCTGTATTCACAGTAACTTATTTTCCAGTTGTCTTTGACTGGTATTATTTGAGCTTCTGAAATGTTAATCTGCTCCCAGTTGGAAAAATAAAAAATGCAAGACATTGTTGAGATGAACATCCATTATAGAAAAATGTCCACAAGTTAAAAAGTCTCAACAAAATCCCTTTCTACCTCAGTGTTCCAGCTCCAAAAAAGGGATGTTTTTTTTGGACAAGTATATGACAAAAGAAGTAATGCCCAACAGTCAAATGGTTTGTTCCTGGTGAAAAATAGTACATAACCCTCAAAATCAAATCACAGAGGCTCATAATTCCCACATATTGATAAACGAGGCAAATTTTTGTGACCTTGTGAAATCTAACTGTACAGGCAAAATGGCAGCTCAGTATGTAGGCGTTTGTCCTATAATTGGTGGGTTGCCAGTCTGAATCCCCACTCTGTCATCACGTCCTTGGCCTTGGGCTGGACATCGCCTGCTTGTGGTGATCAGAGAGCCTCGTGGTGCCAATTGTGTCTTACCAACAACAGTGTGTGTGTGAGTTATTGATTGCAATGTAAAGCACTTTGGAGTCCTGAGTTGATAAATGGCATATATATATATATGCTTGTCATTTACTATTTACAGCAGACTTGTTTTTATTTACAAGATCATGAATGTCCTCAAAGGAGCAGTTGAGGCAGGATGTATAGCTAAAACTTTCTATTAAACTGTTAAAAATATACAACTACAAATACAACATTGGTATTGTACTTTTTAAGATGTACACTATTTAACTTTTTTTTCATATTGATATAATTTTACCCTATA
>CAEGAF010072531.1:0-13394 GCA_903067075.1 Micropoecilia bifurca | reverse complement strand
GGTGTCAGCAGGTACCTTGGTGGAGCTGAGCTGCTCCAGCAGAGCCAAACCTCCACCCAGATTCACCTGGTTCAGGAACAGCAAACATGGAGACATTAATGTATCTGTGGGGCCAATTTACAGCTTCAATGCCACTGAGGGAGGAGAGTTTTACTGTGTGGCTACAAATGATCTGGGAAATCAGACATTATCAGTGAGCCTTAGGATTAAAGGTAGTTATTTTTAAAACCACTAAATATGAGGAACATTCTCAATATCTGATGCCTAAACGTTGGTGTAAATGTTCATATTTTGTTTTATTGAGGTATATTGCACGGACATCTTTTCTGGCTGCTAACTGCACTAGCAATTGGGCTGTTGGTTCTCATCTGCCTCGTTCTTTATGTCAGGTGAGAATCAGAAATTAGAGAGACATAAATTAGTTGATCTCGGTGAAGTAAACCAAATCTGTTCTTGGTTTAGATTAATAGATATGAAGGGTTTGGTCAACAACAGCCCAAGTCGTCCACATATATAAAACATCCAATTACAGACCTATAGGAATGACACTGAGTATCATTTGGACAGAAAAAGATAAGGGTGAGCAAAAAGCAACAGTTACTACTGGGTTACTGCTGTTGACATTTTATATGACTGGCACAAATAGAAACATTTGAAGTGAGGAAAAAAAGAACATTGTCATATTAGATTCCCACTATAGTTTTGAACTATAATACTACAATACCTTTCAATGACTAAAGGCAACAATGACTTTAAAGACTTAATCTGACAGCTGTCCAATGTCTTACAGATGTTTCAAGTCCAAACAGCCAGTTCCTCAACAGACTAAGGTGGGTAAATGTTTAGCACTACAACGTATCTTCAGTCTGTGCCAGAGCCGGTTTAAGCATGAACTGTTTTTAAGAGGGGTTTTTTTCCACAGACTCCAGCTGGTGAGGAGGTTGCAGTACAAACACCGACTACTGCTGCTGAAGAAGTGCAGTACGGAGAAGTGACTTTCTTCAAGAGGAAACCTGAAGCTTCCTCAACCTCAGAGGAGAACGGCAAACAGGAAGAGACAGTTTATGCACATGTCAGACTATCCAAGTCAAGAAAGTGCTCAACGGACACCACTGACAGTCCAGATGATATCTATGCTCAAGTGAAGAAAAAGTAACTTTTTATTTAAAATAAAGTTAGCTAGAGATATCTGTTAAAGCTACTTTACTTTACATATTTATCACATGCTATTTTATGATATTTTTGTGCTGTTGTTTTCTTGCGTTTTTTTTGGGCTGTGTGTCTTTTACACTTTGCCTGGCATTGCGACAGGAAGTCATCATATTTTGTACTACAGCAAATTATTTAAAGCCTAAGCCTTTTTAATGACTATTAAAAGGACATGTTAAGCACACGTGGGAAATGATGAAGTGGGAAATTTTATTTTCACTTCATCATTTCACTGCACCACACTTCATTTAGTTAATGGTTAGATGGTGATGCGATGCTCCACTTCTTCTTTCAACTGCAATGTCAGAGCAACTGTTGCAATGGCTATATGTTAAACTAGGCTCAACTTGGTCTCGTTTGCATTTTTGACATCTTTTTTAAAAAATAACTTTTTTTTGTTTTGGGCCAGAACACAGAACAGTTTTTTGTCTTGAACTTCTTACATGGGACACGTTTGACCCGGGTCTGAGAGGCCTGCCCTTCTCGTCAGAGATGAGGAGGGGAGGGTTTGCCTCCAGTGCCTTGTGAAAAATGCCCTTTTGCCTCATTCTTGTAAATAAGCTGCAGTTTAGATGAAGCGACTTTTCACAGCACCTATATCTGCTAAAAAAAGACCCCATACAAATTCATTGGGGTTTTATATGCTAAATAAATATAATATTGTTCATCGGAGGGAAATAAGAATTAAAGGGAAATGCAGAATTTAATGTAAATCTGAAAAGTGTGACGTGCATGTGAATTTAATCTTTTTTACTGCAATAGCCCTACATATAATCCAGTGCAAAAGATTACCCTTAGAAGTCATTTAGCTAGCAAAGATGATATTTGTGTGTAATTTAATCTTTATATAAATCGAGCTATTCTGCTAAACCTGCAGTAAGTAATTTTTTAAAAAGCATGCCATTTTTTTTTACATAATTGTTAAAACTATCACTTTGTCTTGACAGCATGACATGAGACAGATAATATATGGGGAAACAAACAAAACAAGCTCCTTTAGTAAGACCTTAGTCATACTTGTGTATGAGTTGGTCATGTTTTCCGGTTTGCTGCAGCTCTGTTAATGGCAGAGACAAAAACTTACAGGAAATCAGTTTATAGAAGTCTGTACAAGTTACCTACTGCAGCTTAAAGGCTTCTGAGGTTTTTGTCAGAGAGCTCAGGGATAAGTTGAGGAGACATTTTACATGTTGAAAAGTATTATCCTGCATTTATCCTGTACTTTTTTCCTGCTTACATAAAGGATTGTGCGATTCCATCCATAAATGGTGGTAGTATCATACTGTGGTTACTGTCTTCAGCTGGGACAATAGAATTTGATAGAAAGACATATAAAACAGCAATAGGACACATCAGGAAACAAAGCTCCAGCAACAGACTTGTAACTGGGATGACGTTTTACATTTCAGCAAGAGAAAGACCCCTTATCGTTTAGCAACAGGTTGAATGGGTTCAATTCATTCTTCCAGATTCTAATTTTGCACTGCTTGAAAAACGTGTGAATACTCCTGTAAGGTATTATGTGCATTTACGCAAAATAAAGCCTATTTTTTCATATCATTCACATAAAGCTAAACATACCAAATATCATTCGTGTGCAACATAGCATGAGCTTTTTGGGGTATTACCAAAAAGGGAGATCAGTGGGATAAATATGGGAAATGACAGATTATCTCCAATTTACTTTAATGGTTTGTGTTTCATGCTCTCTGAACTCATTTCAAATAAGTGACTCATTGTTTTTTTTTTACTATTTGCTTTTAATACCAAGATGTAAGAGTAAATTCTTACCCGAGTGAATTTTTTTTTATTTGGAATCATTTTATCGCTCAAAATCACCTCACAGATCTAAATTCTCAAATACCGAGCAAAAAAATAAAACATTGTCACCTGAACAAATAGGTACAAGCATCCTGCAGGAGAATTACTGCATGCATATTTCAGCTTGCAACACGTTATGCAATCAGTAATTGCAATTAGTGACACGGCAAATGGCTGTTAAATTCTTAAACAGTCAGTCAGACCTGACAACCACAGGTTGTCAAAAGACGGCCTGTGGTTGAGGAAAAGATGTTTGTCAAATCAAGCAGAAGAAAATCATTGACATGCATCAAGTAGAGAAACCACCTAAGGAGATTGAATAAAATACTATAGTAGGTTCAGGAAGTATTGCTGAAAAAAATTAAAAAGAAGAAATCTGGGGGGAAAAACCCTTAAGAGAGTTAGTGAAAGCAAATTGAGGAAAAAATATAAAAAAAGTAGGTCTCACTGTGAAAGATAGAACATAAAAATAACGCTCCAGATTACACTTCAACACATCTTAGTGACTCACCAACTGTCTGCGGAGGAAGATGCAGTTTTAGAGAGTTCAGGAGACATACAGGGTGACTACAACAGCTGCCGACTGGACCTCAACCTGGTGAGCTCTGCAGGAAATGTGATTAGCGGTGTCAGTGTTGCAAACAAGGCATTGCATCAGATCTTTACAGTTAATAAGTTGACTCAACGTTGGCTTTCGACTTTAACGCAGAAGTCACTGCGACGTGACATGAGTTGTTTGGTGAACTGCAGCCACAGCAGTGAGGCTGTGGCTGCACACAGTTTCAATACCAGAAAACTGTGTGATGATCCTGGAGCCTAAAGGGATATCGACTTCTTCTTCTTCTAGGATTTTCAGAAAATATGTCCTTATTCTTCTTAAACATTCTTATTGAGCTTTTTCTCCTCATTATTAATGGATTGTAAACAACTTTGGTGGCGCATACCACCACATACCACCACCTATCACACATCCATGCGTATATAAACTTATAACCTCCACCTACCATATTTGTTTTAATTTTGTATCATGCAAAAGTAAGAATAAGGTGATGTCACGATGACATCAGTGAGGATGATGCCATTCTACCATATGAAGATATCCTCTTTTCTGTTCTTTACAAATGAATCAGACATGAAGATAAAACCATGTATTCAGAGAGCCAGAGGATCTTTTAAAGGTGAAGCCAGATTAACACTATTTAAAACAGATACATTGACAGGGCACAGATAGTAGCACTTTTTATACGCCTTTCAAAAACTTAGAATGGACTCGTCCTCTTTGGTCCTAGGTCATCAGCTTCAGACGCTCAGGGAGCGCAGTGGCTTTCAACGAGAGAACCCAACATGTCACGCAGAGGGAACCTGACCAAGATAGGGACTGACTACCTTTGTTTTATAAATGCCACGACTTTTGACTTACGGAAAAGTAAACAGAAGTGAATAATTCACACTAGTACGAGTCGAGAGCAAGTGATCTGATAGTTTGGCACAGCAGATGCAGAAGGACACTCTGCCACTGTTTACTCGCACAACACTTTCTGACTAGCCTGGTTTTTGGCCAGACCAGGTCATAATCGTAGCAAGAACTATACATCTAAACTCTGCTGTAGGTTACCAATCTGTATATCCACTTATGGTAGTAATAATAATGTTAACATTAGTAATAATACTCACACGATGCTTTCCAAGAATAGGTGCCTTTTTTAAAAACTGTCACTTAAAAAGAAAGGCACTGAAAAGCTATTCTTGTTCACTGAAGACTTACACATTCAGACCCAAGATGCTACCTTGACAAGACATTTTGATGCCAAAATGTTTATGAGTCCACTTCATCTTTCACATGGTCAGACTTTGTACAAACCTCTTAAGCAAAACTGTCTGAATCTTCCCAGTATTTTCTATGCAGCAATAAAGATCATATTCTCATCTGCAGCTGATAGACAGAAACGAGCAAAATCGACACCTGTTTTCACCAGGAGAACATCACAAATGATTAATAAATGTGAATATTTTGTAGAAAACATTTATTCCAAAAGCATATTCTGTTCTTTGCATATCCGAACATTTAATCTGTTGTTCAGCGGTCAAGTCAGTCTGTGCTACTAAACACCCCTAATAAGGCAACACTGTGGCAGCAGCAAGATGTTAAAAAGGTAACTTCCTCTTTCTTGAGGTCAGGATGTGAAGGGGAGACAAATTGAAACAAGTCAATGTGTTTTTTCCAACACACATTCAGAGAGGTTGGCTATTGGATCTGATGCTGATAAGCTCAAACGAGAATATAAACAGCAAGTAAAACTGAACTGTTTCCATTTTTATCTGCAGATCTTTGGTAAGTTGGTGCTTTATTTCCACATTGAGATTTTAAACTGAAATTCTTTCATCTTAAAAAGAAGACAAGTCTTTTGGCGATATCTAAAAGGTAATTAAGTAAATCTGCACAGGCAGGAAGGTAGGCTGATGGTTTTACTGTTTGACAGATGTGAAACAATGTAACGTTCAGTTCAAATGCCTTGGCATTTGTTTTAATTTTATTAAAGGAGGACTATGAGACTAATGGCAGCTTTTCCTGGAAACACGCTGACCGTCAGCATGTTACTGAGTGTCTTCTTTCTTCCAGGTGAGATGTTTGTTCCCTTCCTTCCATTTGGAGGCGTCACATGACTCACATCTCCACATGCTAACATGCTGCAGCTCAACTGGAGTTGAGAGGGATAATGACGTTTCTCTGCTGACCGATGACCTTCATTGGCTTTATGTTTATCATTTGTTTGTTTGTTTTTTTTACAGGTGCTTTGGCTCTTTACTGTGATAACAGACCAGCGACCTTCAATATCACGGCACCAAACAACATTGAAGCTCTGAGTGGATCTTGTTTGGAGATCCCATGTAGTTTTACTACAAATCATCCTAAATTTAACAAGGCCATACGTATCTATGGAGTTTGGATGAAACATAATTTAGACTTTGACTCTAATCCAAAGGATGTAATTTTCAACAGCAGTAAGTTAGTGAACACCTATCCACTGGAATTAAGTGGAAACCTTTCAGAGAAAAACTGCACCACTCTGTTTCCTGATGTAAACTCAAGTTATGCAGACATTTACTTCTTCAGGATTGAGAATGGACCGTTCAGAGCAACAAGCTGCGCTCATCCTCTCACTATAACAGTTAAAGGTAAGATAACTTTATTTTAAATATTTCATTCTATTTCTAATTCCTAATTGTGGTGATTTATGACTTAGCGTTATCAGTCAGATATGGCAATTTATCATGACATCATAAATATAAAAAAGTTAAGCATAAGATGAAGAGGATTAATTATTTTGAAACATTTATTGCTTCAGCAGAATTGCATAGTGGCTACAATTACTGATCTGATCAGGAAAGTTGCTGAAGCAAACAGTCAAAAACTCAAGGCCCAGTTGCCACATCTGTCCCCCTGTAATTTTTTAATGTGGCCCTCTAGTCTCCAGATTACTTCAATAAGTCCTTCCAGTTTTTCACAAATCTGCAAATCTCCTTTTTTTTTATTTTACTGCATGATTTCTCTAAATTGGTCAAAGTGATTTTAATCATTGCTGTTTCAGCCTTACCTGATGTCAAGTTATAATCCATAAATGATACAGCAAGTAATAAAAAGTCACATTTCACATCAAACAACAGTGCAAATATTGTAAAAATGTATTACAAACATTTCTTAATGGGCACCACAAAATCAGCAAAAACACTGAAACAATCAAAAAATACTGGAGGAACAGCTATTTATTAATATTTTAACTGTTTAATTGGTTTTATCAATACATTTTGGCACAACCGGCCCTTTAAGAGCATTAGGATTTTTGATGTGACCCAAGATGAAAATGAGTTCTACACCCCTGGCCTGGTGAATTTGCAAAGACCATTTTTGTGACGTTTGACCACAGCTCATACAAAAGCAACATTAGATTAAAAAGATTATAAAGCAGTTAACAAATAAATATGTATAAATATACTTAATGTTTAATACTATATTGACAATAGTATTAAACAGCAGTAAATATACTTTACTGCTGTCCTTCTTTTGTTTCGTTGCATAACTTTGTTTATTCTTTTATTACACTATATTCAATACAATATTACAACTATAACTATTTAGGCTTTGTGCTATTGTAACTCTAACTTATATAGGAATAAGAGCTATTGGGAGACTCCTTGTGGGCTGATATGCAGCAGATTTGCAGCAAATCATATTTGGATCCATTTGCTGTCGAACTCTTCTCATCAGTTTTTTTTTCTCTTTTTTTGGTCATTGCATGTATTGTTATTTCCAGATTCTCCTTGGAGTCCCAGCATTAATGTTCCCTCTGACCTGAAGGAGCGTCAGTCTGTCACTGTAACCTGCTCAGCTTTCACTCCCTGTCCACACTCACCTCCTCAACTCACCTGGAATCTCCAACAAGACTCTCTCAGACAAACAGAGAAAAACACAGATGGAACCTTTACAACTAAAATCCAGGAGATCATCACTCTGTCAGACACACATGATGGATACAACATCACATGTTCTGCCAGATATCCTGTCAAAGGAGAAAACAAGACAGCAGAGACAGAAGTGACTCTCAGTGTTTCATGTAAGTGATCCTATCAGCAGGTCAGCTGTCTCAGCTGTTTCTGATCAATAAAGTTCATGTGTCTCATTTTCCTCAGATGCTCCTAGAAACACCTCAGCTTCCATCAGTCCATCAGGTTTGGTGTCAGCAGGTACTTTGGTGGAGCTGAGCTGCTCCAGCAGAGCCAAACCTCCACCCAGATTCACCTGGTTCAAGAACAGCAAACATGGAGACGTTAAAGTGTCTGTGGATCAGGTTTACAATCTCCAGATGACCAACATGACAAATATAGAAAGTTATTTTTGTATGGCTGCAAATATTCTTGGCAATCAGACATCATCATGGATTCACTTGAAAAATAAAGGTAACATCTGAATTTCATTTCTGTTTATTTCTGCTTCTCCATATCACTGTAACCTTCATAAAGACGGAGTGTTTTATATTTCACTGTACAGCCTTCACTGTCCTATACTGCTATACTTTATTTGCTATGTGTTTGTTATTGTGTTTCACTTTCCAAGAAACGGGGATGCAGGCATTTCTTGCTACAGTTGTTTTGCTGTTTATTTTCATTGGGCTCATCTCCTTAGTTTTCTCAGTTTGGTGAGTACAAACAAGCGGCTTCCTCAGGTGTAGTTGCAGGTGCCCAGCCTGTGGGCAGAGTTCTTCACCACATTTACATGTACAGTAGTTCAGATGCAAGGACATGCGTCAGTAAAAAAGTCAGGCTCTTAAAATAAATAAATGTATAAATGACATCAGAATTACTCTGATACCACTCTAATATTTTTCCAGGTTCTTCAAGTCCAAATATCGAACTCCCCAGCAGACTCAGGTCGATAAATTGGATTAAACCTGTACTTTACATTTGACACTATCAGCACAAAGTGAAATATTTATGTACTTTTTTTTCCCCATAGGCTGAACCCGATGAGGATGTTACAGTTCAAATGCTTCCTGATAAAACTGAAGAATTCAATTATGAGGACATGAACTTTTTTCTGAGACGATCAGAAGCTTTGTATGTGTCTATGAAGGACAGAGGACAGGAGGACACAGTGTACGCCCAGGTCAAAAGGTTCAGGCCAAGAAACTCCTCAGTGCAGACTGTTGACAGTTCAGAGGATATTTACATTGAAATGAAGCAGCAATAACCCCTGCTGTGCGGCCACAGAAATGTACATTTTTGTCTTTACATTATGTCAGTTCATTATTACTCTCATTCCCTGTTGTATGCGGTTTCATCATAGTTTTGTAATTTTATTGTAATAGGGCGTTTTGGTGGCTTTATTCTAGCTGATAAAGTTTGATTGACTTCCCATCATGTCTGCCACAACTCTTATGTTTTTGTTTTAAAGAAATGGACTTTTAATCTATTAGATCATTTTTATTCCTGATATCACAAGAACACAAAAACTCTACTGATATTCTGGTGAAAATTCTGATTTTTCTGTGTTTAAGGATCAAAGGCCAAAATAATTGGTCTCCTGAGTTGCATGGTGGCTGGACTTTCCTATCAAGTCAATTCTTATAATATTAGCATAAAATTGCTTGAACAGATGAATGCGGCGCCTTCAAGGATCTGTAAAATCTTCCCAAAGATGAACCAGACTTGTGCAGCTACTCGACTTGCTTCCTGATGTCTTGGGCTGATTGTTTTAAATCATGTCAAACAAGAAATCAAAATGTTTCAGGTGCGACCAGTTAACCTATGAGGAGTGTGTGGAAGGAAACTCTTATGGTTCGATCCAAGTTGCACATTTTAAAAGACGATTATCCCTGACGCTGACTAAATGTGTGTAAAGTTTTTAATTTGGGGAAAGTTGCAAAAGAAAAAAAAAATTAAGCTCTAGCTAAGTTATCTGGAATTTAGCAAATAATAATTTTGGTAATTGTACCTAAGATAAAACAGGAAATGTTTGCTTGGATTTAATTCCAGTACCTGAGAAAAAAATGTCTTTGTGTCTTATTACTCAATGTGTGTAAATATATGGTTTCAACTATCATTAATTATGTAAAAAGGTTATATTTTACAAACTGCATCTTTATATATTGACATTGCTAACCGCTGTATCTTGATGCCTCTCTTTTTGATGCACACAAGTTATTACTTTTTAATCATATTCCACGAGTTCACTCTAAAACAATCAAATAGTCTTCAAATAAAAATAAAAGTTAGTCAGTTTTTTATGGGCTTCAGCTATTTCTTTATTCTGTGATCCAATTGCAGCTTTCTGATTATCCTAATTGAGAAAGTCAACTAGAAACGCTGAATGAAGGAGGATTGGTCCCGTTCTGTGTACAAAAATGGCTGCCAAAGTATCCAGAGGACGTCACGGCAACCTTGATTTTGAAGTATGTTTGAAACTTTGCTTGTTTTTTGACAAAAACATTCCTGGGATGTAAAATGTGCTAACCACTTACCGGCACACTGCTAAACTCAAAAAATATTTTGCTAATATAACTCAGTTGTGTGACAAGACTTTCAAACCTGTCTGCAAATTTCACATGTACACATTCAGTTGGGTTTTAGCAGACAGTTGTGAAATCTGTTTGGTCATTATCACCCAGACAAGATGATCTCTTTATACAATACAGAATGTTAAATGAATCTTCCCCACGCAAGAATCTTTTGGACAGAAGACGATCATTCATCCGCTGACTGACTTCATAAACACCACGATTTAAAAGAACATTTTTACTTTACATTCAGATTCCTTTGGTAAGAAAATGTGGAGATAAAATCATGTTTTTTGATTAACAGACTTTATGGAGGTTCTCTCAAAATGCAACAGTGTATTTTTTTAAGTGTTACATAAACACTGCTTTAAAGAAACCTAATTATTTTTTCTTAATGTTTGAAAATATAGAATATAAGAATGTTAAGAAAATATAAAAAGTTAAACCTGAAATTATTCATGCTTCATGTAAATGTGTGTTTGAGTTGCTGCCAGTGTGATATGTAAGAATCAACTGCAGTATAGAAAACGGCATAGCAGCAACACTGTTTGTTTCTCTGTTGTTTCCCGTCTACAGGACACAAAAGAAGCAGAGTGATGGAGGCACAGGCATCATGAAAATAACGATGTAAACTTCAATGAGCAGTGGAGAATTTCTTCTTCCCTACTTTATCACAAAGCTCCTTTACTTGTAATGCTTTCTTTCAAAGATTCAGCCATGCAGGCAAATATTTAAGTTATTTTGTTCAAAATAAGGAAATTTAAATATCAGCTATGTTTTGGGTGTTGCTTTCCCTGAATCAATGCAAAATAAACAGCAGATTGATCCGCCAACGTCATCCAGGACATGTTACTGTGAAATATCATCTCTGTTGTTGTCCAGTAACAGCCTTCAGTCAGAGGTTTCTTATTGCTGCTGGAGATTTTTCCTGCTCAGAATCTGCAGCAACTCTTTTGAGTTACTTGTATATTGCGAGTTTGTGTAACGTTTAATTGCGCCTTTTGAAAGATAAAGTGTTTCTGAATGAATTGTTGACTTATTTCCTCTGCTGAGGCTTCAAATAAATGTCTTTACCACACATACAGCAACAGTTTCCCCTTTTCAGACTTTGTTTTCAAAGCTGTATTTGTTGCAGCTGGTTTCAGCAGGTAAATTTAGTCGAACAAGAGATTAAAAAAAGCTGTTTGTCATTTCTTCCAGTCCAGTTGACATCTAAGTTGTTCTTAGCTGATGTCTAAGACAGACTTAATAGAGGCAATTGCGTCCACAAAGTCTTTGACCAGGAGATTCTTGGGATCAAACACAATTGAAATCTGATTAGATCATGATCCAGAATCATTAACTATTTGTTTCTTCTGTGATCCAGTGGAATATCTATAATTTTATATAAAAGTAGAACACAGTAGAGTATTTGATATAACAAGGGGAAGCCACTACAACATTTCATTTACGTTTAAGTTTTTGCTTCTGTTTTTTTGTTTTTTTTATTCGTAACTAGTTACTGAGAAGTAAATGAAAGGAACCACATGATTGCGTGCGGTGAAAGTGACAAACGTTTTAAGAATTCATAAAATATAATTCAGTTTTGTGACAAAAACTTCCCGTGTGAATGTTCAGTCGCTCTTCAAACAATTGCAAACACTGTGTGGCTGTATATACATGCACAATAAAAGCTGACATCCTCTTTTACACAAGAACAAAGGCTTACTGCTGCAGCTTGCCTGTACAGGACAGAAGCCTGTAAACAAAAAGCTGAGTGAAGATTCATATGGTAAGAGTCTTTCTAAGTTGAACTTTTTGTCACTTTTCATTCTGAACAACATTTAAATAAAAAATGCATTTGTTTAATACTTTCTGAATGTTCTATCAAAGATTATAATGTTGATATAAGGAAACTAAATGATTTATCAAGACTTGTGCTTCATGTTTTCAGTTTGAAGAATGACTAGACTGATTGCAACTTTATCTGAGAATATAATGACAGTCAGTATGTTACTGAGTGTCATCTTTCTTCCAGGTTAGCTGTTTTTGTATTCATTTACTTTAGTGCTTTGTAAAGTTTCTCTCTAGGAAGATTATGCTCTATGTTATGTTCACCATTAGTTTGTTTTTGCAGGTGTTTTGGCATATTGTTTAAACCCAGCTCTCTTGATTACCACACCAATCCAGAACGAGGCACTCAGTGGATCTTGTTTACATGTCCCATGTAGCTTTAAAACACAAAATGGATTTACTATAACAGGAAAAGCTTTTGGAGTATGGATCAAAAGTGACAAGAATATCTACTTGACCTCAGACGGAGTTAACGGCTACCCAACAGAAATTACTGGAGACTTGAATCAATTCAACTGCACCACCGTGTTTTCTGATGTAAACACAAATGTTCAGGGCTCTTACTTCTTAAGACTTGACAACAGTGACAGCAGGGCAACAGCGTGTGCTGATCCTCTTCGGGTAAAGGTTAGAGGTAAGAGTGTTATTTTGAATGGCTCATAAAGTTCTTAGTCAACACTGAAATCAGGAACTGCTTTGCTTTCAGACAATTTAGTTGTATAGGTTCCATTGTAAAAGGTTTTGCATTGGAAACTTGAACTGCATTGTGTCATGTGTGTAAATGACAAAGTCATCCGAGTACAAATTAAAAGGAAATCAATTAGAGAAAATAATAACATCAATTTCATGAGCATCAGAAGTGGTTCTTAGTCTTAGTGCTCTTTTTAAATATTGATAAAGGGGAAAAAAGTCTTTTGTTCGTCGTCTAGTATATCTTACTCCCGAGTTATTTCTGCTTCCAGTAATTTCAGATCAAATTCAATGACATTTTCATGAATGTCATTGAATTTGAAATAGTGAAGTATTTTAATAGGTTTGTTGCTGAAAATATGAATATACAGATTCTCCTTGGAGTCCCAGCATTAATGTTCCCTCTGACCTGAAGGAGCATCAGTCTGTCACTGTAACCTGCTCAGCTTTCACTCCCTGTCCACACTCACCTCCTCAACTCACCTGGAATCTCCAACAAGACTCTCTCAGACAAACAGAGAGAAACACAGATGGAACCTTTACAACTAAAATCCAGGAGATCATCACTCTGTCAGACACACATGATGGATACAACATCACATGTTCTGCCAGATATCCTGTGATTGGAGGAAACAAGACAGCAGAGACAGAAGTGACTCTCAGTGTTTCATGTAAGTGATCCTATCAGCAGGTCAGCTGGTTCAGCTGTTTGTGATCAATAAAGTTCATGTGTCTCATTTTCCTCAGATGCTCCTAGAAACACCTCAGCATCCATCAGTCCATCAGGTT
>CAEGAF010072526.1:0-11657 GCA_903067075.1 Micropoecilia bifurca | reverse complement strand
TTGTGTTAACTTGTATTTTTAAGGCAGCAATTGAACTCAAGTTTTTAAGTTTAACCACCCTAATTATTTTTACAGTGTAGGATGTCTGCAATTCTGATCCCAAACATCAATTTAGTTCAAAAGACAACCAAGTCAATGTTTGGGAGAGGCCATCACAAAGTACTGACCTCAGTCCCACAGAGAATTTATGGACAGATCTCAAAAAGTGTGTGTGAGAAAGACAGTCACAAATCTGACCCAGTTCCAGTAGTTCTGTCAGGAACAATGGAGCAGAACTCTAGAAAAATTATATGGAAGGAAACTCAGAACATTTGATCCTAGTCATACAAATTAAGTTTATGTGTGTAAACTCTATTGTGATCGGTGGGACAAGCGTTTGAAGAACATGTTCAGGCAATCTTTAACCTGGGAATATCTAGTAGAAATATGGAGTCATCATTGATATTTTGTGTGGTGAATTGTGGTATTCATTCAGCCTTCATCTGTTCAATTATATTAAAGCATAGACCAAATTGTAGTGCTGAGGATGGCGACGGTTCTGGTCCGAAATGTATGAATCGACTCTAACAAAAGCCAAAACAGAGTCATTGTCCACACTGAAACATGTCCTGTACCAACATGGGCTTAAAGGCCACTCAGCAAGGAGGAAGTCAAGACTCCAAAAGCAACATAAAAGGCTCATTTATAATTGTTCACAGAGACAAAGACTTTTATTTCTGGAGACATGTGATTTGATAAAACTAAAGTGGAAATGTTTGGACATAATGACCATCCTTACATTTGTAGGAAAAAGTGGGACACTTGTGCCACATGTAATAATAACAATAATCAATTTAATTTATAATGCACTTTTCATTAATAAAAATCTCAAAATGCTACATGGTGCATCTAAAAACATAAAATCAACAATCAAAAACAATTAAAAAAAGGACTATCTAAAAGTGGCGTAGGCTTGTCTAAAAAGGAAAGTTTTCAAGCCAGTTTTAAAATCGGACAATAATTGTGGGGCTCTCAAATAGTCTGGGGGAGAGAATCCATAGACGAGGAGCCACAGCAAATGCTAGATCATCCATAGTCCTTAGTCTTTATTGAGGAAGGTGGAGAAGATTACAGGCTTGGGATCCTAGGGGTCTAGACGTTGATTGTGAAGTAAGGAGGTCCTTCAGGTAATCCGGTGAGGTTCCATATAGACAGTGATGGGTGATAAGTGCAATTTTATACTGAATCCTACAAGTTGCAGGAAGCCAGTGAAGCTCGTAAAGAGTAGGTGTGATGTGATCAAATTTGCGAGCTCTCACTAGGATCCTGGCAAGTATGTGAAGTATGTGGTGGCAGCATCATGCTGTGGGGATTTGCTGCGGGAAGAACTGGTGTGCATCATAAGATAGAGGAGGACCCTAACACTGTCAATCGTGCTCATGTAACACTAAGCTGGTAGAGGAATTCCTTAGACAATAAGGGAAAGCAAGTTAGTCAGAACCCAGGAAAATGTAGACCAGGTTTGGCTAAGCAGGTTTATTCACAGTAAATAGGAATAAATAGGATTTTTTAAGGAAACTGTACAATAAAAAATACTGCTTTTAAAAGCTAAAAGCACATAACAAAACTCAAAATGTCAGGATGGCATCTATGGGTTCTTGTCTGAAATGTGACAAAAACCCACCAAGGTCTGGAGACCTTCATGTCCCCTGTAATGAAGGTCTTTGTCTCTGTGGACAGTCTCACAGTCCAGGAGCAGATTGTTCTCTACATTTTCAATTAAAGGATTCTGAAGCTGGAATCACACCAGTCCAATACAGAAAGAGAGGAAACTTCCTGGTTCCATCCCACAGCCGTCTCTACTGGCTGCAGACCCGCTATGATCCACAACAGGCCCCTCTGAGTGGCGTCACCACCTTGAAAACACAAACAGAAGCTGGTCAGAAGCACCGTCAATAGAGCCAATCGGATCTACGTTCCTTCCAACCAGGGTGAATCCTGTCAGTGGAAAGTTTTAGAGGTTCATCTCTGTCCTGCTGTCAATCCAACACGTTGTTTTCTACTGATTGCCGTTCTGCTATGGGAATGGACCAGCACATCACGTCAATCTGTCTTCTCCACCTGGCGATCACACGGTCAGTGGTTCTGTCACATCTGGCTGTTACCTGACCCAGGTTCAGCCAGTTTCTCTGGCAGATCTGCAAACAAACTGTTGACCATCTCCAGGCAGTTTGTCCATTATTTCACTGATTGGTTGTATCAAAAACAACCAATCAGAACTAGTAGGACGCTGTTAGCAATATCAATTAGCCTCAATAACTCACTACTACATGTGCTAATAAGTGGATAAACAACTTATCATTACAAGAAACCGATCATTTACAGTTTGAATCTGCACATCGCTGTGCTATGTTAGCCGCAGCACGGCACAAATCAAGGGGGAGGAAGGATGAGTAGCACCACTTGAGATTGTGATTGACAGCACTAAAATGCTAACTGGTTGTTTCTAGCACTGGGAGAAGGCAGATGAAATAGATTGTTCAGAGATTACCTCTCACCATACTGTCACAACATAATGACAGTTTTAAAAAGATATGTGGAAAAAAAATATGTATAAAGAAGTTACATACTGCAGCTTTAATTTCACTTCATTTTAACTGGCCCAGTCGTTTTGTGGCAGCTGTATTCACCTGCAGCTTCTACTAACTAACTACTACTAACCACTTTATGCATATCCAGGGGGGTTCAGGGCAAAAACGAATGTGTGTTGTTTTTTGGTCTGGGAGGGATAACATAAAATTTTTACTGCTAAAAACAATCTTTGAAAACACAATATGATTAATTAAGGATCCCAATTTTTTAATTTTATTTCTATGAACAAAATACAAATAATTAAATCGTGGAAGGCCCTCTGCTGGTCAGGGGGCCAAGAATCGCCATCACTTTTTACCCCTCACACCTTCCTCCTCTCTCTGCTTCGCTGCAGCTGGTTCCCCACAGCAGAATCTGTCCTGAATGTCTCCTCCTCGCTCTGATTGGTTGTTTCTGACCGGGACCGGCAGTGCATTTCTGCAGATGGGAGTACGGTAAGTACAACTGGGGAGGAGAAAAGGAGATTATCTGGCTCATATTTTATTGTCACGACATGGTGACAATTTGAACAAATATATAAACAAAACAAAATAACATTTGGCTTATTAAACATACATAAGGTAGCTTTAAGCTAAAAAATAATAGCGTAACTAGAAAAGCCCAATTAAAAATTCTGAATTATTAAGAAATGAATGCAATGTAGAAAACAAACAGCACCTCAGGTTATTAATGCATTTCATGCAAAAATGATGACATTGCCATCATTTCTGCATAAAGCACTGTGTTGTTGAGATTGATTATGTATGTAAACTTCATGGAAAATTCCAATTCATACTCTATTTTTAACAAGGTTCTATGTGAAACTACAATAAGGTCAGAAATGAAGACTTTGAACATCAGTGTAAATATGACCCTGGTCTGACCTTAAGCATGTCATTGTTTTAACAGTCTGATGAAGGCATTAATGTTCCGTGTCTTATATCTCAAAAGGCCTTTGGATACATGGTTGTTTGTATGTAATATGTGTTGATAGTCTTTGTCTGCTGCTGGTTTAGTTGGCATTGGCATCTGTGGGAAAGGATTAGAGTTTCACGCCTCTTCCTCCACACTGAAGCTCCATCAAAGACATTCCTTGCATAACAAATCAAGAGCTCTCACTCACTCACTCACTCACTCACTCACTCACTCACTCACTCACTCACTCACTCACTCACTCACTCACTCACTCACTGCCTGTATGTCTCTCTGTCTCATCCTCATCCACACACATAACACAAGTCAATAATTTCTCCAAACATCTTGTTTTATTAAGACAGTTTTCATGCCCTAAGAATAAAATTTGTTAGAGAGAAAATGAATTTGTAGCACAATGTAAAATTTTAAATGTTTATTTGAATAGTTATTAAATGAAATGAGTAGTGTGTAGTTATTAATTTGACTTTCATGTTTTTATAGTGTAGATGTGCTGAGTTCTGCTGTTCTTTTTTGAGTTGATTCTGCACCTGACCTTGTAAAGCCTGCAGACTGGAAGGCTTGTAAGAGGAGAAAAGTATTTTATTGTATGTTTTGTGTCATCTTTTATGACCACATCCTGATTTGACTCAAGGCATAATGTATGGATAACCGGACTTATATCTAAGGCCTCGACATTAAAAAAGCCTCTTTTGAGAAAAAAAACAAAAGTTTTAGTCTGACCTCTAACCTTATGTTTGAAACTTTAGTATGCAACTTACAAAAATATATTTTTTTCTATATTTGTTAAAACTGTCACCATGACGTGGCCGCATGTCATGAAACAGATAATCTGCCACTTCATTCAGATCAGCTCTTCTCTTCACAGTGGACGATGGCGATTTCTGCTAAGCTTCTTAGTGTTGAACATTACATATGTCACATACAAATGAAGCAATCATTTTTCAACAGCTGAGAGCTCAGACCCTCTGGATGAAACTAAAAATGTCAGACAAGCTGCTGGTTTTTCCAGGCTACCTCAGAGGCGGTAACCAGGGGAACCGGTCATGGCTGAGATCCCTCTGTCTGTACATTGTCCAGTTCATAAAAGTCCGCTTTGAAATTAATTTTGTTATTTTTCCTGAGAGCAAATCAGTTTCTCCTTCCCTGTCAGCCATTGTGGCATAAAATAAAAACAAACTCAGAGTATTACTGCAGTGCAGGTTGCTGGGAACTTGCAAAGCACGGGTCTTATTAAAGCTGCTCTGATCAGCCAATCAGAAGATGGAAAACTTTAGGTTACCCCTGGAAGCTCATAGGTACTGAAATCTGATTGAACGACACATCAACGATCCACACAGACATGTACAGTGGCACAGCCAATAGAAGCATCACAAAAGAAGAGAAAAGATTATTGGAAATAAATTAAGAACATTTAATTGAACAATAATTATAATTGAGGCAGTAGATATATGTCTATGTCTATTGTGGGCCCTGATGAAACACCATGGAAGATGGTTGGCTTTAAGTGACACATTTATGTCACTTTTCAGGGGGCTTGAGGCTTTGCCTCTTTCATCCTTGATGCCCAAAGTGCCCTTTTTATTTTTTTTAATTTAATTTTATTTTTTGTATCTCTGTGTAATATAGTTAATATTGTATTGAATTCCACTTGTCATTACTTCCAAGTTTGGGTTCATGTGTAATGGGTGAAACAGCTCCCCCTCCTGGTGGTTGGCAGGGTTCACTATAGTGAACGCAGTTATCTGGTTGTTAGTTTGACAGATGGGCGCGAGGCAGCTTATGTTAGCTTGTTGCTAATATGAACTGCTGTTCCTCATAAGGATTTCTGATCAGCACACATTCAGTTTCACACAGATTAAACAACCATTCATTGTATCCTGTCTCCTTTACACAACGCACAACTGAGAGACCAAAAATCACTGAGGTTACATGTGCATCAGGTCTGTTTGTGCAATAGTATTTAGCTAAAAATGTCAATTTAGCACCACAGTGGTTACCTGCTCACTCCCTGCTGCACCATATCTTTGTAAATCTTGCCCTGTGTATACGACCATTTTCTTTCTTATTATTGGCTCTAGTGGCCTTTGCTTCATAGTTAGTTGACACAGTGGCGGAACAAGTCGGCGCCGGGCCGGGGGCGGGGCAAATTTCCGGGCCCCCTGACCAATCACGGGCCCTGTACCATTCACCGGGCCCTCTGGCCAATCCCCGGGCCCCGTTCCCTGCTGCNACTGACAGAAATACACCATTCTCAACAGGCGGGGGCGCACTTTCTCACTTTCTCGGTCTATAGTCCGACATTCGAGCTACGTGAATCCATTCCTCCCTCCCTGGCTCCTCCAGACCCCCCACCCCGCCCCCCCCTCCCCGGCCTGGTTCGGGGGTCCTGCCGCCCCCCCAGTCCCCCCTATAGCTCCGCCCCTGGACGAGTCCCTCATAATGACCTCCCAGCACTTCTCCCAGCAGACGCCACATTAGTTCAAACACACACACTGTAAAAAGAGACACACACACTTTTTGTCCCTTCAGACAAAACCTTCAGCAGAAACCTAAGAAAAGCCTCTGATTAAAAGTGAAAGCTTTTAATCAGAGTTAGAATAATTAACAAAAAAAACAAAAAGGAATTCGCTACTAGATCAGTGGAAGATCTGCTGGAGGAGCTTAACTGCAGTCAAGTTTAATTTGATGATTCTAGGAAGTCACTGAGGAAAATAATGGCTTTAAAAAGCCACTTTCAAATTTAACTACTTAACGACCCACACAGTATCAACCTCCAAGCAAATATGCATTTATAGTAGAGGAGGGCATTTACTGTATCCTTTATAACTTATTGCAAAGAAATTCTGGGAATTTAGCTTTGTTGTTGGCTACACAGAATTAAATTTAAACAAACTGACAGTATTATTATCAGACATTAATTTTACCGTTTTCTTCACCGTTTGTCCCACGAAAGCGTCAGTGAATATCAGTACGTTAGAAAACATGAATAAATGCAGCTACTGTGTGCAGCTCAGTGATGTAACAGGTGTCCTGGAGAAGCCGGTTTGAAATGGGATCATTTCTCAGAAATGGTTTTTGTGTTGCCATGAATCTGTGGCATCAGCAGAGAAAGTCCAAAATGGACAGATGAGGCCGAGAAAAATTGTAGATGAGCCCAGCTACAAAAAAAACCCCATTAATGATTTATATGTGTATATATATTTAAAATATAATATATTTCCTTATTTATTGGTTTTTACATTTACATCTTCATAGAATAAGATGTAAATACTGTAAGACTGTAATTATAGGCGTAAAACCTGACTTTCTTGGAAGGGATGGCAACAGAGTGGCCAGCATTTTTACAGATGGGGCCATAACAGTATATGGTGATTAAATCTGTAGTGCATATTATCCACTCTTAAACTGTAGGATCCCAACTTATCCTGGCTGGTTGGTCACTTATTGGTATGAAATTTGGACAAAAAGGGTTGGTTTTATTTCATAAACTCCTCCTGAAGCCAGAAGCCTGTAATCATCAGCACACACACACACACACACACACACACACACACACACACACACACACACACACACACACACACACACACACACACCTCCCTGCCCCGTCCTGCTGGGGAGCATCTGCTGGCTCCAATGTAGATAACTGGTTATGGGCAGAACATACCTCAGCCTCCTGATGGCCCCATTAATATTTCATGAGTAACTTTGGGAGTATGACATCATCATTAGCAAATATTAGAACTTAGCACCGATACTAAGTTCAGTGTGCAGCTGCAGCTAAACTCGGCACAATTTTTGGTACCATAGAGTTACGAGGATTAAACAAACATGTCAAAAATTAAAAGAGAGTATTTTAAAAAAGTTCTAAGGCAGCTAAAAATATATACAGAAACAGATCTAAATAAAAAATTCAATATCAAAAGATTCAGGATTTTTTCTTATTTAATAAAATGAAAGTTGTTTCTTGTAATTTGGATGATTATGGTATATAGATTATGAAAATCCTAAATTCAGTGACTTGGAAAAAGCATAGTCATAGGAAGTTGAGTGGAAGGAAAAGATGTCCTAGGAACAGATGCACTGGCAACAGAGAGAAATATTCATATAATATGAAAAATATGGTACAAAATCCTCAAAGAGGTTTACCCCAAAGATACTGACTGTTCTGCATGTTTAATAGAAGTAAAATATGAAATATCACTTTAAACCCATTTTAAAGATGAACCAGAGATCTAATTGGCTGCTTATCTGAAACTTAAAAATAATAACTAATTACTAATTACAGAGGAGAGACAAGAGCTGAAGAAAAGAAAAATCTAAATCTAAATAAAACCCAAACAGAGTATCAGCATCAACACTGAAGCCTGTTAACAGCATTTAGAAATGACAGACCAAAAACAAACATGATATATAATATATTTCTGCTCTACTCTGATTAGCTGTAATTTTCAAAACTTCTGTAAAATCTAAGAGGAAGGAGATAAAAGATATCCGCCTCAAATAAGACGCTGATTGCGCACAAACGCTCAACAAAACCCCAGTTAAGAAGAAAATACGATAAAAATCTGAATTATTCGTTTGAGCTGCTGCATCTCGGCACAAAGGAGGATCCACTGCAGCTCTAAGAGTTAAATATTCCTCCAATGAAAATAAAAGTGACGTTAGGATGATTAGAAGTGACTTTCTGAGCTGGATGAAGCAGCGGCAGCAGCAGCGGCACCGGGTCACGGTGATGAAATGGAGCGGTGCCCCCCCCTCCCGCAGTGTGCGGGTTGTGGGCTGCGGGGCCGCAGCGGAGGGGATCCGGGACTCTGTGCCTCAGACGGGCTGAGCGGAACCCAGAGTCCCTGAACGCGTCCCGGCCGAGCAGGAGCCACGTTCCAGGAAAACACGCTTCTCTCTCCAAACAGCAAACCTCGCGACAGGAAGCGATAAAACACAAAGGCTGCAAACAAAGAGGCGGTGCGCAGATTAAATGCACAAAAACGCGCAATTTACCTGAGCGGCTGGTGAAGATGAACAAGTGATGAATGGTGACTCTTCTTCTTCTTCTGCTTCTTCTTCCTCGGATGATGCTGATGATGCTGCTGCTGCTTCTTCTTCTGCTCTCCGATCCGTGGTCCTCAGGTTGTCAGCTAAACCCCTTCCTCTCTCTCTCTCTCTCTCTCTCTCTCTCTCTCTCTCATTCTCTCTCTCTCTCTCTCTCTCTATCACACACACACACACACACACACACACACACACACACACTCTCTTTCTACAGGGATGCTGGGAACATGACGAGTGAACTGGATTCATTACTGCAGTCGGTTCTCGCAGCTGATTGGCTGATGGATTAATTAAGAAATTCAAAGCAAAAAAAAATCATACACGCTTCTGTTTATTTATGAACATGCTTTGGCTTTCATCGGGATTCTATGTGATTGACCAAGACAACATAAATGGAAGTCAAATGAAAAAACAATGTATAGAATGTAGATGAAGTCACTTTATCACATGAATATGCTCTGATCTACACTAAGTGCTTGGCAGGTTTTTAGCAGCATCTGTCATTTAATAAACTCTGACTAGATCTTGTCAACATTTATTTACAGCTTATGTACAAATTATATTGTACATTAAAATATGACATCAGATCAATAAAATATTTGGATACAGAAATGCAGGTTTAATAAAGCATGTTTAATATTTGCGTTGTAGATCATATATCATACCTGCTCCATGGTGTAGCATGGTGGTGACAGCATTAGGCTGTGGGGAAAAATATTTCAACAATACTTTATTTATTCTCAAGAGAAGATGAAGATCTCATACCATGCAAGTATCATTAAAGTTGCTGGGAAGGATCTCCAGTAGCAGTCAGTTTCACAACGAATCAGAGTAAGCTTCTGACCAAAGACTGCTATGAAACACTAGCAGCTCAGCAGAAATGTCCTGGATTGTCCCACCTCTGCTAATCCACCTCATTTGCTTTTGATAAACCTCTTTAAATCTCTTGCTGCAAAATCAAGACTTATGAAGATAATTCAAAGCTTTATTGTTAAATGATAACTAGCTGTAGAGATTTCGGTGCATCAGGACAGTGTAGATACACCGAGTACATCTAGATGCTGACACAGACCTCATGATGTGAGCTGAGCTGACAGGAAATGGCTGACATGACATGAGAGCCTGCTGAGGTTTAGGTGAATCCTTGGATGTTTCGTGACAAAGCAACAAAGCTGCAACCCAGTGAGAAAATGAAATGATTGAAGAATCATTTTCTATTTACAGTAGATGTAAACATGTGATGACTGAGCACAGGCATCACTGATATAACCGGCGGCAACTCCCAAAGTTTTGAACTGTCTCCTTTTTTCTCCTGGATTCTTACAGCTCATGTAGCAGAATGACCAGAGTCTGTGACCAAAGCATCGCAAACATGGAGCTGGATGAAGGGAGACTGAATGAAAGCTTCAAAAAGTGAATTCAGTTTTTACCCGGCGCAGCAGCAGCAGCAGCAGCAGCAGCAGCAGCAGCAGCAGCAGCAGCAGCAGCAGCAGCAGCAGCAGCAGCAGCAGCTCCTGCATTTTTGATTTTCTGCTGATTCATTCCAGATTCAAGCTTTTAGTCTCTTTAAATATGCATTTTTCTGTGCATCAGTGGAGCAGCTGTTGCTCCTGCTGAGTCTGGAAGAACGAGAAGAGAGGAAGGAGCAACCAACAGCAGCTCATCATCCTCAGGAAGCCTCCAATTTCATGGAGTTCTCTAAAAAACATCCAGAGCCAGTTGAAACGCTGTGACTTATCCTACAATAAGTTTTATAAAATCAGGAATTTTACAAAGGTCATTTTGATTCAGTAAAAGTGTCGGGCTGGTTTAAATTTTTATTAATATCTTCAAAGCCAAAGCAGCACAAACAAAACATTTTGCTGCACAAATGTAGTTGATCGGCACCAATTTGATCAGCACCAATTTAGTCTGATTTGAAGAAGGTGAGGGGGGAAATATAAAGGACTTTATAAATAAATGTATTATTATTGCATTTAATTAATTTAGGTTTATTTGGTAGAGACAGACACATTGACAGACAAACTGAACAGAGCAGCAGTCACATGTTCGTAATTCACAGTGACAATCATGTAAAATAGTGCAACATGTTTCCAGTAAATCCACAATCATGGAAATGTTAATATTTTTTCCATATTCAGCTTTTTATTCCATACTTCCCCAAGTTAGAAAACATCCATGTCAACCCAAATCTCACCGCTTATCTAAACTTTCCCAGGCTGCCTAACAACCCCGTCTTCTGTGTGGTTTGGTGTAAACCTGATGTGGCTCCTTAATAATCAGCTGATCAACAGGCACATTACTGATCTACTAGAACTGAACCGGCGTGACTCAGCAGAGCCGTCACACTTGAGTCATGACGGCCCAGAGACGAGGACACAACTCATTTTATCAACTTGTTTTAGCAGGAAACTGAAATGGTGAGGTTCATCATCTGATGTGATGCAGGGGGAAGAGAGGAGCCAGGAGACCAGACAGCAGCAGCCACATCGTCCACATGGCAGGAAGTGGCTGCTCAGGCGCTTTAATGTCACTGGGGTGAGGGGGGGATGTTACGTCCTGCAGGGCACAGCTGCAGTTCCCACTGAGAAGCTCCATCTTAATGGGCTGCAGAGGCATAATGAAGAAACACGATGCAGCGGCCATGACAGTCTGATCCATCCACCATCCAACAACTGTCTGCTTGTGATCCTGTCTACAGTCATGACCATTCAGCTTTGTTTATATGAATGAAACAGAGAGTAGCTCTCAAATACTGCAAAAGAAAGAGTTTATTTATGCAGCACCTTTCAGCCAACAAGTCAAAGTGCTAAGTTATAAACAAATTAGACAGATTAAATTTAATCAGGTTTTTTTTAAGAAAATAAACCATTTTATTAGCAGCACTAACAAATTTCATAAATATTATGTTCAATGAAAAAAGTCACACAAGCTCATAATACGAAGAGACTTTATTTTGAAATGACCCAGGAGGAAGCAGGAATTTACATAGTAAACAGATAAACATCAAGATTTGGAAAATCCTCTATTCAAGTCATTACTTCTGACTTGAATATATA
>CAEGAF010072512.1:0-14353 GCA_903067075.1 Micropoecilia bifurca | reverse complement strand
AGATAGATAGATAGATAGATAGATAGATAGATAGATAGATAGATAGATAGATAGATAGATAGATAGATAGATATCTAGTGCCAGACTCTGACAAACACACATTATAGTTCATGTTTCTACGAGGTTGTTCTTTAGTCAGCACATGTACATGTTTGAGTAGACAGAGTTAAGTGACTGTGTGTGTGTGCACGTGTGTGTGTGTGTGTGTGTGTTTGCGTGTGCGCCTGTGTGTACAAGTGTTTGCAATTATTCAACTATCTGTTGATGGATGTGTGTTACTATCAACAGCCTAATATCGACATGTGGTGAATACACTGGCCAGTGTGTGTGAGAGTGAGACACAGTTTGTTTTTCCATACAGTCATACACAGGTGACCGGTCTGCAGAACCTCTTTAGAAGTCCAAATGCTCTCTGTAATTTATTCATGGTGAATTTCCAGCGGGCCTCTGGCTCAGTGACACACGAAATGTAGGCCTTGGGAGAGGTCCACTCTCTGTCTGATGTTATCATTATGGCCACAGAGATATTAACTCTGTGGCCATATGCTTCACTATAGGTGTGTGCAAATGTAATAAAGCAAATATAAAATTCCATATGTTGATATTTTTGGTGTACATTTGAGTGAATATGAGATTTCACATTTGCTTTAGAACTCTGTTAAAGAAACATCTTGATATTGCACTTCTCTTTTCCGCCATTTATCAATCAATATTATACAAGGCAGCACTAATAGCATGTGATTTTTCCATTTGGACTCACTGTTCATTTTCCTTTGGATGAATATGTTATGCACATTACACATTACAACAATCAAATGTTAGGTTTTATTATTTTAATGCTACTGGCAACTGCTAAGAGTCTGTAATCTAACATACACATCTAACTAGTCTTGGTTTCCTGACTGGAAAAATGTAATACATTACTCATTACTGTTACTCATTTATAAAGCAACATGATTGCTTCGTTTATTAGTCCCTGTGGGCAGTAATTGGTTCATCTACTCATTATATTTATGTTACATGCCTAGACCAAGCGCCTGCTTCAAAAGCTTGGAGGACTTCTGGTTGTTGCTGTTGTGCTATACATCTGAGCAACTAAAAACTGCTGCTGTCATCATTTCAATGAAATTTTAAGCCTATCTGTTCCAGAAAATCTTAATTGTGACAGTGGAGTCCTATAGACTGACCCTCATCAACATCAGCAGTGGAAAGGACACTTTAATGTCTTTCTCACATTGTCGGCGTTCTTGAAAGTGATTCAGTTCAACATAATGAAAAGACAAACTCCAGCTTCAAATATCACTGAACAGTCACTCTGACATCTGGCTGCTGCTGGTAGGATGTGTACTACTCATACTACACACAAACACCCACCAAACAAATCAAGCTCACTCTTTACTTATGCTTTGTTGTGTAAAGGTTATTTACACTCCATGACTAAATTATTGTTAGATTTTTTTTATTGCAAGAACATCTAATTAATTAGGGGTGAAATGATTAATCAGATTAATTGTGATAAATTGATTACTTATTATTAAATAATGTTCTAAGGGTTTCCATGATGGAAGGGCTTTCATCATGGGAGAAAAGGTGAATGGTGTTATCGAAATATAAATATCTCGATGTTCATCTGGACAGGAGAATGGACTGGAGACGCAACAATGAAGCTTCTATAAGAAAGGACTAGACTTGTTGAAGAAGCTAAGATCCTTCAAGGTTTGCAGCAAGACACTGCATATCTTCTATAAGTCTGTTGCTGAGAGCGTCATCTCTTCTGCTGTGAACTGTGGGGGAAGCAGCATTAGAACTAGGGACTTAAAAAGGTCCAACAACTTGATAAAAAAGATGGTTCTGTTCTGGCTCTGTTCCGGGAATAACTGGAACCCCTAGAGATAACAATGCAAAGAAGGATTTTTATAAAATCAAGAAAATCATTGCCAATTCTGAGACTGTCTTGTAAAAACGGAGTGTCTTCAGCGGGAGGCTTCTTCTTGCCTGCCAACAGCCATTACTGTCTACAATAGCTCCTTGAAGAATTTGACATTTGAATTAATGTGAATTACAACAACATTTAATTTTCCTTTTTGATCAATAAAATATTTTTTTATTTTTGTAGCTGAATTGAAATAATTGTCCGGTAATTTAGTAATTGTTTAATTGTTAACTGGAATATACAAACTGCTGAAAGAACAACTCACTCAGAGCAGTAATTAAGCCAAAACTATACATAAAATATAAATAATTAGCATTTAAGGCAAAAAAGAAAACAACCGCTTTGTGTTTTTGTTTTTCTTTTTTGTGGTTTGAACATAAAAATATTCTTAACCCAGATCTCCAGGCACCTAGTTTCAGCTTCAGCAGGTTCAAATTCTGATTTTAAAAATATACTATTTAGCACATTTTGCTGACCAGTTATTATTTGATTAGTCCCAAAAACACTGAACAGATCAGTCCTATGCTATGTTGATGTTAGGTTGATTGGAAATGGCTGACCTTTTCACATGTGGTCTAATTTTTTAGCTGCAAATGCATTTTTGGTGATCAGCCATTCACTAAACGAATGCTATATTGCCTTTTAGGCAAGAAACATGTTTTCCTGTCTAAAAAAGCAAATTAATTGTTTGTTTATTTGTATATGTAAATGTATTTTTAATATTGTACAAAAAAGGCTTAGATTAAAAAAAATCTACAGAATATGCGAATTTTTTTTGAGATTGTCAGAATTTTTAATTGTTTGATAACAATTGTTAGCTGCAGCTCTAATATCAATCTTATAACTGTTGAGGTTGTTGATGGTGTCAGCTGACCTAAGGAAGGAAATATATTTCTGTGATCTCTCTGAGTTAGCAAGCAACTATAAAAACACAGTATTTTTCTGGGATATATGAATGAATGGCCTTTTTAAGACTTGCTATTATGTAAACTTTCCATAGAAAGCTCATTAATTGATCTATTAAGGGAAAATGGAAACTAGACCGCACTCTTGTACAGACATCTGTGTGATTTAATGGTCACACAAAACATCCTGTATTTGAATTGGCTTGTTACTCATTTCACACAAAGCCATTCTATTATCCTGCTGACTGACTGGTTTTTTTACTATTCACTCTTGTTTTAGTACACTGATATGCATCATAAGAGTAACAACATGAAGAGATGTGTGGGGAGAATGTGGTTTGGGTGGGGAAGGCTCACACAGGCTTGGAGGTCCTTCTTTTCCAATCAATCATTCCTAAGGTTTTCTGGCTTTATTTCTAAGCACACGCGCACATACACACATAATGATACACTAACAGATGAATAAGAGCCACATGAGAGGATGAATAGAACATAACTTGGTTTGGCTGATTTTTTCAAAGTTAAATGTATTAATCTGTAGGTACTACTATTTCTGCCCTCTGAAGATTGGATGTTCTTAAACATTTTTTATGGTTATTTTAAGTCAGTCATTACTTACTCCTGTCCACATTTGACCTAAACAAAGTTGTTGTAACTCAAGGTTTTTTAGCCCATTTATTAACTCTAATGACTTTTCAACCAGATCAGTACAGTTCTTCATTTCTTCCACTTTTTTTCTTTTCCACAACATCTTTCATTGTCTTTTCAGTGTAATTTTGCTCAGGGGGTCAGGCTAAGTCTATGTACACATGTCTAATGAGCTTGTAGTGATATGTATTGCCTTTTACTCATACCAATTAGATTTTTCATAAAACCAGGTCTAAAAAGAACATTTCTACTTCACTTAGATGAATAAATGTAAAGTGCTGAAGGTTTGAATAGCTAAAAGCTGTGGTGACAGATAAGAACTTAAAGGGCAATGGGTGCAACTGAAAAGAATAGTGGATTAGAATTCCTTCACAATAATTTCAGATTACTTCAAGTAGTTTTGAACAAGAACTTTACATGCTGATTGATTCTGCAGTGTTTATTGACAATCGGCATTGCAATACAATAAAACAGAATAAATGAAACTGTGTGTACTGAAAGTCATGTGACTGTGTTTAAACGATGCTGATGTTTTAAAGATATCCAGTTGACAGGCAGCAATGTCCTGGGGTCTCTGCAGGCTTTACAGAATACGAGAGGCCTTTCTTGGTGAAGTTTATGTTGACTATACAGAACCTTCTCAGCTTGTAGGGATATTCTTATGGTATGTACCAGTGGTTCTACGTTGGACGTCTGCATCATGTATACACCCTAGATGCCATACAATTCCATGACATAACCACATGACCACAAGCAAATTCACAATGCATCCCTCATCACACTTCTATCAATTTCTAGTAATGCTGTGTAACTTAATTAAATTTGGACTTTGTCAAACTTTTAGCATCACTTCGAAGGAAAGCTTAAAGAAAGGTAAGATCTGTGGACGAGATGCTAGCAAAGCTAGCTGTACTGACTGAGACACACATGTTGCATCTGCGATGTAAAAAAGTTGTCACTCATGCCCTGAATAATTGTGTGGAGGGGTTGACTGAGGTGTGACCAATGGGACAACGATGTGACCTATGTCTGCATTGATATGACATTCAGGAACAATCCAATTCTTCTGGACGGATCTGTCCTGATTAAATTTATTTCAGCTGTAAGTATTTAATATCTAGGTGTTTCATGGGAATGTGGATCTTTCAAATCAATTTGAGAAGCAATTTTGATAGGTAAAACTTTTTTGTGTGTCACGTAGCGCGGTGCTGGTCTTGACTTGGTCTTGGGTAGGTGATCTTGACTACAACTCTGCTACGTGGCTCCTCGGATGCATGTTCTGCCCCACCCACCTTCTTTCCTTCCCCTTTCTGTAGGATATCTTTAAAAATAAAAGCCACAAATTCTGTTAGGACAGGAGACAAGATGTTTCCATCCCTGAAATTATGATGCATAGAATCACATATCTAAGTCTAAACTATGTTACAGAGAATAAAAACAATAAAATCATGTTTTATCTGTGGCATTGTTCATTAAAATGGCACATTTCTAATGTAATCAAATTAAGTAGATCGGTTCACTTAATGATATTGTATTAGGAATTAGATAATGCATTCAGCAAGTACTATTACTTTTCATACTAAAGTGTTTTTAAAAGTCAGTACTTTTTTACTTTTACTTAAGTACAAATGTTAATGTGGTAGTTTTACTTTTACTTGAGTACATTTTTGACTGTGTATTTGTACTTTTACTGAAGTACATTTTTTGAGTACTTTCTCCACCACTGGTTATTAGCAATATCTTAAATCTGATCTCACTGGCAAACCTTGTTGTACACTATATAAACCATGCCCCATACTCTCACACAAATCCTCACAATATTGGGATAGTTGACTAACTCTGAACTGTTAGTTAATCATTCTGCAACATGCCCAGAGGGCCATGCTGTCCCCTTACTTTAGAGCATGGGAGAAAAGAGAGGCATAGATGGAGCAAAAAGGAGTGCACTCTCTCTCTCTGAAAGATACTCATTCCTACCATGACACACCATAAGAACAAAAACAAGGAGGAAGAGAGGGTATAAAAAGACATCAGGGCTGAGTGTAAGACTAGAAAAGGACTTGGGACCCTGACTGAGGCCAGAGAGTGTGGTACTGAGAGAAGAGATGGTGAGTGTGAAAGAAGAGTGTGGTCATTATAGGTGCCCTTCAGCGTTTCTCCCACCTCCCCTTTGAACCTCTTTTTCTTGCTCTCTCTTCATGTTGCCAGGCCAGAGTTTGAGCGTAATGTGTGGCGACACTGTGAGATGATGAAGAATAATTCCTATATTCAGGGCTGCCACTTCCTGCCCCTCCTCCTCTTCATCTTCCTCATCCTCTCTCTCAACTTCACTGACAAGTCAGGCCTGGATATCATTGTATCATTTATCCCAGCCTCTCTTCTGCCACTCTGCCTCGTTTGCCCAGAGGGAAGTGTGAAAAGTGTGTGTGCAGAGTTTGTGTCTACATGTGTGAGAGCTTCAGCGTGTGAGTGCAATTGTCTATATATGTGTCTATGCCTGTTAGTGTCACTCTGTACATTTGTGTACACTGTGCGTGGAGCTTGAGCTGCCTGCAAATGGGCTTTTGTGGAGGTTTTTTTGGAGACTGCACTTAACAGCTCGCTCAAGGGAGATACACACATACACAGGGCTGTCAGGGTTCACAGAAAAGAAGGGTGAACCAGGGAGGAGTGAGAGAGAGAATTAGGGCGAGAAAGAGGAAGGTAGTGAGAGTGGTGGGAAAGCACTTTTTAAAGCCCTGCTTCTGTGTCTGCTTTGGGTCAAACTTTGTGTGGAGCATCACAAATGGACAAATAGCTCTGAGCGCTCCACCTCACCTTGCCTGCTTTAAAGCTGATTGTGGCAGCAGTAAAGAATCAATGGTGCTGCTGTGACTTTGCTGTGGGCTTGCTGCAATCATTTAAACTACATCATGCAGGTTGATCCCACTGAATTTTAGTCACTGATAAATATGGCTTCTTATATGGCAGCAGAACTCAAAGAATGCATAATCCCTAATTAGTTGTCAAGACCTCAGATTAAAGTTTCTGAACAGGAAAGAGTCTCATTATGACTTCAATCAGCTTTAGCTTAGTGAGTCATTAGCTCAAACTGCAAACAAGTCCGGTGTGTCATTGGACATCTCTCCATGACACACCGGACACCGGACAGCCCCAGAAGTTTCTGGGGCTGTTTCTAAGACAGAGTAGATCTGTTAAAATGTCTCCACCACATATACAGAGGCACAGAAGGCACTGTTTAACAATGTTTCATGATAACATGAATACACATCCATTAATCCATCTATTATCAAACACACTTATCCGTGTGAGGTCATGAGGGCTCCATAAATATAATGGTGGCCCAAATTTTTGCTAAAAAAAAGAAACACCTTCACTGACAACACTGTTGGTTTGTGTTGGAAGACATAGAAAAGCATACTACAGGAGAAAGACAAGTGGTAAAAATGAAGAACTGAGCAAAGGAGAATTTGAAAAAAATATAAGGTGAGGAAGATATGGAGCTATGGAGATGATGGTTGTATGGTCTACTGAAGAGATAATCTGAGAGTAATTGATATGATGATGATGATGATGATGATGATGATGATGATGATGATGATGAGAGCTTTTATGAACAGGACTCTGAGTAGGAAGATGAATGGCTACTAGTCATTGAGAAATATAAGGTAAACATGATCTAAGTAGTTCCATTTTGTAAAGCAATAACATTAACCTTAACTGCAGTGACATAATGTGACTACCCATACCCATCTTCCCCCAACGTGTGAACACATATCCTGTTAACATCATATCACTTTGACTTTCATGTATAAATATGTATCACATAAAACCAATGTTTCCTGACATAACCCTGTATAAAGCAGTGTGTGTATCAATAAAACATAGAGTCATAAATAAGTGAAAGGATGCTTGGTGGAGAAGCATCTAAGCTGAGCTTGGCAAAAGCATTACCCTACACACATGAACCTTGTGTCATATTTAGCATTCTTATTGAATATTCCTGATGTTTGTCTTGAATGTTTCATGATTTTATGATGAATGAAACAAATATTCCCTGTTATAGAATCAGAAGTAACAACACAGTGACAGAAAGTAAGACTTCACACAAGTTGTCTGGAAAGGTGGCAGGATGTTCCATGTTCTGTTCTTTGTTTGCTCAAAGGTCTGGGCAGAGACAGATAAGTTCAATAATGTAAGTAAGTATTTTAACCCCTACCTACACGATGTATGGAGGTATGGTTAAGTATAGCACAGGTGTCAATAGTGGTTCTTAGAACCTGTAGTGAGTTTATGTAGACTTTTACCATCTTCCCTGTTGTTGAACTACAAACAACCTCAGAGAATCAACAGAGAAATTACATTTGGTGTTTTTATTTTTATTGTTATTTTTATGACCTTTAGGGCAACCTGTGAACTGTAACTGCACATCAATTGGTTCAGATCTAGAATTTCTGACAAACTGCTTACTAAATATTATCATATAAAATATTCCTCTGATATTATTTCTGCTATTTGAACTGCTAAAAATTGCTGAGTGTGACTGACCTGAGGTTCTCCACCGCCATGTGTCCACGATGAAAGCTCAGCTATGTTTAAATCACATGAAAACAATTAGAACGGATGTATAAAATCATCTGGATGATGCTGAACTACAAAGATAACGTTATCTCTCCTTTCCACTCCACATCATGCAGATGCAAACTGAAGCAATAGAAGGATGTCTATTTCAGTAATCAGGAAATGACTAAAAAGGATTGAAATAATGAGTAGAATAATCTTGCACAGACTGGCTGTAATTTGATTGATTTTACAAAATCCAGAAAGGTGATTTTTGTTCTTTTTGTGCCTGTTTGTTTGTGTTTGTAAAACAAATAGTGACTATTAAAAAAAGCACAAAATATGCCCAGTCAAGTATGGTGGAGGATCTATGATGCTGTGGGTTTATTTATTTTCCTCAAAAATGCAATTGAATTTTACAAGATTTCTGAGCAAAGTCTTAGCATGTTATGTGTATCAAAATTCAACCCTCCTGTACCTGATCTTGTATTCTTCAGCAAATATGGTTCTATAGACTTCTATACTTATCCTTAGTTCTTATCATAACAAGAAGCCCTTTAGGAACTTTTCTGTGTATTAGTGAGAAACATGTTGATTTGTACATAGAGTATGCCTTTAAGTAGTTCCAAGCTTTTTATATCTCGATTAATGCTTAGTGTTCCAGGTCCTCTTCCGTTTCTCTTGTGACATTTAACCTCCTCAAAAGAACCAAAGGTTCATGTAAAGGCAGCCATGTTTTTAGGTTGAAGTCTCAGATTAAACTGCCTTCTTCATGTTGAACTTTATTTCAGCTCAGTGACAAACCATGTAATGCATTTTTTTTGCTTTGCAGTGTGCATGCTATTTATCTGAAGTCTTCCAAAGGGCTTTCTTTAAAGTGACCAACTGAAATATTTTCTAATTGCCTCACCCTGTGTGCTTGTTTATTAAATACAGGTGTTGCTGCTCATAAGTATCTACAGAATGTTTGTGTTGTATGTGATGGATCCTTGTTCTCCTTACCAGCTCAGTAAATCTGCAAGGGTTTGCTTTCACATTTTGCTGCTCTGATTTCACATGATGGTTTCTCCATGAAAAGCATCTCAGAGATCTGTAAGTATGTGTGTATGTTGTAGTGAGAATCCAGGACAGATGCACATAGTTTAGTCCTAAATTATTTGTTGATCTATTTGTGTTATTTTTGTTTTTTTACGAGAAATATTGCTTGTGTTAGGTGATTTAAAGCCTTCTCAGTATTCAGTGGAAATTATCAGTGGCCTATTTTTGACTGGTCTGCTTGCGCCCTTAGCATTTGCCTACACTGCCAGTGCCACAGTCCGGACCTGGTAGCAGTTCCTTAAAGAATCAGTTACTGCTAGTTAAATATGACCAACCCTTTAGACTAGATCTGTTTTGCTTTTGTTTTGTTTTTTTTGCTCATCTTATTATTTGTTACAATAAATTGTCCTAATTTGTTGCATATCTCCAAGGTGTTGTGCGTTACATAGCCATCCTTCTAACCAGGTTAACTACAGAAGTGAACCTGGCTGGAATTCAGGGCATGTCAGACTTGTTTCTATGTCCTTCTTCCAAACACAGTGTGCAGCTTGGCTTGGCATATTGTTGTGGGTCGGATCTGTTATGTGATGTGATGAGGAGCGGCAGTCTCCTGACGCTGTGCTGTCCATCAGTTTTCTCAGTGGACACCAACACCAGCAACCTTTTTCAGCTTAGACCAGCCCTCCTGTCCAAAGCTACTGACAGGCTTTTCCCAACAGGCCTGTCAGATGACATCCAGCTATGTGTGTGTGTGTGTGTGTGTGTGTGTGTGTGTGTGTGTGTGTGTGTGTGTGTGTGTGTGTGTGTGTGTGTGTGTACATGTGTGTGTGACTGGGTCTAGATGCTTCACTAGTCTAATCCTCCATAAGCAGTTTGTTGGGATTTTTTTCATTAAATGCTTACACAAGAGGAACTCTTTTTGAATGTGAATACTGTTGATGTCCATGATTTTAAAAAAAGCTTGTGTTAGCTTTATGAGTTTTATTTTTTCTAAAAACAGCAGAAACAAAAGTCTTCCCAAACTCACTTACCCTAAAAATGGATGACAGGTGGGTGGCAAAAATCATTAGAGGGCAAATTATCATGCATGCATTGGGACAATGGTAAAACAGTGCTTTAGTTTACTGATTGTTAAAATCAGGATAAATGTGGCTCACACTATAAATGTGAAAGTATGTCCAAATATGGTTTTGTGACTTTACATCACAGAACAAAATTCAAAAGGAAAACTTGTGTTTGGATCCAGAAATAACTTTTGTCAATAATCTATTTATCAAAGTAGCTGCTAAGATTATGTAGCAAAAAAGAAATGCAACTAAAGCAATAATTTTTAAAGAGCATTCCAAATCATAATGAAGGAAGAAGTACAGTGAACAGTTCAGAGTGTTATAGAATAGAAACAACCTTTATTGTTCCCTGCAGGGGAAACTCAGGTGCAACATCAACAAACAGAAAGGTTCACACAAACAAACAGTTAGTGTTAAAAAAAATACATAAATCAAGATTATTATTAAGAATTAATAATAATAAGAAGAAGAAAAACAAAAGAAGAAGAAGAAAAAAAGAAAAAGAAGAAGAAGAATACACTATACAAGACAATAACACAATATACTGTGCTGTTATTAGAAATGGTAATATCAGACTCACAATCCAAGCCCTGTGCATCCGAGTCAGATCACTATTCAAAAATATACACAATATTTAACATTAAAATAAAAAAGGTACAGACTATATGCAATTCAGTTTATTAGTGCACATCTGTAAAAACAACAGAATTGTTATTTATAAATGAGTAGGAACAGTAGATGATTGTCCAAATGCCAGCATGTATGTTAACACGTGTTGATTTTGTTGGCACCAGTAATGGTTATGATGTTTAACAGCTGCTGGGATATACTTATTTTATTGGAGGCAGAACTAGGAAGAAGTAGTATGTGTATGTGGGTGAAGGGGTGAATAAGAAACATATTGCAATGCCACTTAAGAACAAAGGTGAGGTCAAAAAGGTGCTTAAAAAATGTAGACTGTTCATCATTTTAATTTAAAGGTCTGCACATGTTTTTAATTTTTATGGAGTTGGTTGACCTTTACAGCCCAAGTGGAAATTTGTCTCCTTATGCTTCTAACCCTGTTGGTGATGGTTGCTGCACTCAAAGGTGTCAGTAATGACTTTTCAGAGAACTACTACCATTAGTAACAGAACTCATTTACTGGGCAGAAAAATAGACAATCAGCATAGTAAGATTATAGGTTATATTAACTCTGTTTTCCATAGGCATTTTTATTATTACCATTAGTTGTCACCAGATGTTCTTATCTGCACTTATGCCTTTATTAACTTTATTAATGTTATGTTTGTGTAATCTAGTTAGTTACATGTATTATCTTGTCCATGTAACATGTTTTCTCCCATATTCTTTGTTTCCACAACCAGTGTATAGATCAGTTTGCTGTTGCTCTCTCTTAGCTCTTGCCTAAGAGCAGCAGTTGGCTAATAAAAGCAGCTCCAAACATGTCCAGTGGAGAGGCGGCTGCCAGTCTACTCCCAGCAAGTATCCAGTCAAAGTCTCAATCACCACTAGTTTTTCATTAGAGGCCTAATTCAAAGCGGCCCACATAGAGTGTCAGGAGTGTCCCAGCCTGTTGTTTTCACCCTTTATAACACACTTTAATGAGCAGCTGCTGGGAAAGCTGTGGTCAGCTGAGTGTATGGAACTGGTAAGGCTTGGAATAAATGGTCTGAGAAGATGAGGAGAAAGTCCCTGCTCAGGGGCATGAAGTGCTCCCATCAATCACTTATTTTCTTTTTCACTTGTTCCTTAATCACAGAACCTGTTGACTATCATGATTCATGGCATTAGCTGCTGGCCTGTGAAGTTCAAGCTATAGGCCGTCCATCATGCACTCTCAGTGGGAAGCTTGTCCATATATGGCTGCTGTCTTTCTTGTCATACTTTAAAGTGCTGTGATTGGTCTTAGGACATGTAGACTGGTGGAACATTATTTAGGTGCTAACATTGTAGCCTTACCGGTGCCTTTAAGCCTTGTTTACATGAGACCGCTGTCTGAAAAGTGGCGGTATTTTTGGATGTTAAGGTAAAGTTCCACCATTAAACAAGACTGGCGACTGCAAAGTCACCTTGCAGCGTTCTGCACCAGAGATGGCAGAAGGTGAAGACTTTCCTCACAACAAAAGTGTTCTGACTAAAGCCCAAAGTCTTTTGAAATTCAAAGCAATAATATGATGTCAACACATATAAAAGTTATAAACTGTGTGATAAGAGACAAAACATTAAAAAGTTCAGAAGTTTACAGTATACAATACAATTGTATGGAAAAATAATAATTCCAGTACCCTACATCTCAATTTTTCAAGTATCTTGTAATGATGCCTTTCAATATCCTGTAGGTCTACCAGCAGCTGTCATACTTGCTGATATATACTTTACAAATTGTGTGTGTTGGGGTTGGGCGTTTTCTGTGTCCTTTACACAGAAGGGTGTGTTAAGCCTGGCTTTTCACAGTCCATCAGGATGATCTCCGGTAGATATTAATGAGCTTTTCCTCTAATGTGGACTCAGTCGTCCAACTGGACAGCTTTCTAAGGATTGTGCAGAGCAAGAGCTCACATAATAACCTTGATATGTTTAGAACATCCATAATATAGATAATACTTGATTAATCTGTATAGCTGGTTCGAGTGAGCTTTGTATATGAAAATATTCTTATTATTAAAATGTAAAATATTTTGTGAATATTTGATCATATTAAAGTGGACTAACTAGGCAGTTAGATGACTCAGTCTGTATGTTGCAACTGGCTGCACTGTTTTGGTTGCAAAAGTGAAGTTTTGCAAAGTGTACATGCTTCAAATATTTACAAAGAAGTGTCTCTTCAGGAAAAGTCTTTGGCAATGCTTAGAGGGGGATGAAGGTGATGTAACAGAGTGTCAAAGATGTTCTGGCATGTGGAAAATTTGGTTTCCCTCTAAGTTCTTTAAGATATTTTTTCAAATGATTGCCAAAATTCATGCTGAAGCTTTAGAAAAATCCAGTCTTTATTTAAAACAAATTTAAATCCTTCAGGTGGTACAATCTCTAAGCACGAAAGTATTTCTTACAAAACCTCCAGTGGCCTAACTGTCAACACATCTACTAAGTTATACATTCAACGGAAGTATCCTGTTTATCCTGTATAACTGCTTTATACTAGCAGTTCTCGACGTGAGCGGTACCGCCCCCGAGGGGGTGTTCGGAGGACGGCAGGGGGCGCTGGCGGACATTTTTACAAAAGGGGGGCACTGAGATGCCTTTGGGGGGCGTTTGGTCGAAGGTAAACTTCACACCTTAAATGCACAACAATGAGAGTTTAGACTTTGAGCAACTTGGTAAAACTGTATTTTGTAACAGTAAATTATGCTTGGCTGCAACTGTGTCGATGGCAGCTCTTCTTCTATTCAGTGTTTGTTAGCTTCTGTTAGCTTCTTGGCGCAGCTCCTCTCCTGCTACTGCTAGCTAAAATCACGATACCCTCACTGTGTATCCCTCTGAAAAATGAACCAATTTAAATAAAGAAATCCCTCCATGGGTGATACCACAATAGAGATTGTTCATTTTATAGCGTTAACACCGGTGCTGTAAGTGGTCCGGTATGAAACGGGGGTGATAGAGCAACGATACCACAGCACTTTTAAATTTCAATACTCAGAATGCAGAAATTGTTTCCGTTGTTTTAAAAAGTTTATGTCAGTCTGACTTTTCCCCATCATTACGTTTCCTGACCGCCCTGCACCTTAGGGGGTTAAAAAAAACAACAACCGCACAGTGCACAAAACTCTGAAACAGGACAATCGGGACATAAAACGGAGCAACAAACTAGATGTGAATTATGGCATAAAAGCAGAGAATCCAACGCTGAACAGTGAAAAATCAACACATGATGTGAAACACATGATGATTAGGCAGAGCAGCAGGTGATGAGTGAAGATTACTGATGGTGAGCTTCAATAAACAATAAAATAAATCTAGCAACAGGAAAGAAACTAAATGGAAATGAATGAAGTACAAAATGCAAGAACAAACTAAGAATCTAAAGTAAATACAGATGAATAAACTTGTATGGCAAGACCTTTTGAGCAATAATTAACACAGAGGACTGTACGGCAAGAATAAACGGACGCTATTTCCAGATAAAAGGTAAAATAATATTGTTGAAGTGCCATGGGTTTGTTGAGACCACATCTAATACTGAGAATAAATATATCTTACAG
>CAEGAF010072510.1:0-92312 GCA_903067075.1 Micropoecilia bifurca | reverse complement strand
CCCCCCCCCCCGCCCCCCCCCCCCCCCCCCCCCCCCCCCCCCCCCCCCCCCCCCCGCCGGGATTTAGTTTTGTTATACAGGAGGGTCGAAACATTTGCTTCGATTATTGGTCACAGTTCTGTTTTTCAACCTTAACAAGCACGCAAAATAAAATGTTGGTTGTTTTAAATTCTTCAAGAACCAGATTATCTAGATTTATTGATCAGAATCATTTTCTTCTACAACATCCACGGCTGAAAATGATCTAAAAACGAACAACTTCTGCCATCTTATCTGTAATTTACCCTAAAGCCCATTTAATATTTACAAAATGTACTTTTTGTATTTTTAACATTAATTACCCCTTGAACTCTTTGATATCTCGCCTTGTAACCACCAGAAACATCAATGGATTGTATTGATGATCATTTATCATCGTTCTGCCATTGGTCTCTTCACCAGAGGTTCCTCTAATATTTTCAATGTAGTGGCCAAATGTGGGCCAATTATGATTTTGGCCGGCATAATGAAAAATCCTTAAATTCTATTCTTGCTCTTGGTTTAGGTTTGTAACAGTAATGGAAATATGGATTAAAAGGTGGAGCTTTATAAAAGACAAAAAACAAACACAGGCGTAATTAAAATCAATAAACGCACCTGCCAATGAATCTGGTCTTCTCATTTTGTTTTTTAAATCATTAAAAAGTGAGTCGGACCAGCAAATTTAGAGACGCTTGTTTTCTCTTGTTTTTAAACACAAAAATACTTTTTAAAAAACGGGTTTTTTTTTACTTTAACAACAGGAGGTCACTGATGATACTATGAATATTTATAAACTATTTTCTTTAGAATAAGAATGTTTTGTCTTTATTCCTAAATATGTTTAATTGATCAAATTACTGAAATGTGTTTAAATATTGAAGGAAGGAATCGATACTATCCTCCCGTAATATATATTGTCATTGCAGCATGAAATCTTTGAGGAAAACCTAAGGGGTTTATCTACAAGCCCCTGTAATTTGTTCAGTAAAATCCTTTTTTGTTGGATCTGTCATATATTAAAATTTAGATAAAAGACAAAGCATTTAGACGTATTCGTTTAATTAGATTTCACCTGCTGGTACTGGCCTTGACATTTGAGTTTCAGACCAACCGTAAACCGGCCAATTCCAGCTCTGTGGCTCTAAATAGTCACAGCGATGCGTAAAGTTTACCTTTGGCTATTTGAATCGACCACGTCATGATTTGCTCCATGTCCATTTCTTCACTCTGCTCACTGGAAATGTAATCATACAGAGACCCTCCACTGGCATATTCTGCAAAGCAATACACACAAGCAAAAGTTGACAAACTCCAGAATATATATTAAAGTTTATATATGACTTAGAATAAGCACCGTCTTCTGATTGTGCTTTTCTAAGCGTAGTAACTCCAACATTGGACAAAGCTGTACCTTTGAGTTTAAATGTTATTCCAACTCTACAGCAATATTCAGGATTACAGGCCAAACGTTCTGGACTCGGTTGCAAACTTTGTGCCAGGAAATGGAGGAAGAATCCTCTAATCATCCATGTAGATACAGCTATCGGAGCATGTGATGCAATATGTGTGTAACTTTGTCCATCTCAGGTCAAATGCAGGAAACTAATGGACACAATCGCAGTCTTGTATATTTCTACAAGACAACGTGTCCAATCGCTCTGGAATTACCTGGTGTTACTCTTGCAAATGTCTAGTAAATCACAGCAACTACACTTAATATTTTGCGTCTGCAACAACCTATTGAGCTTTAAGTTACTGCGGCGCCATCTAAATGGTAGCATGAGTGTCACGGAGAAGACACAGGATGTGAGGTCTGACCTGTGACAATGCCATAGTTGGGAGGTTCCAGCACAGCTCCATAAAACTGAATGATGTTCTTATGACTCAGTACGCTGAGAATCTCGGCCTGGATGGGGAGACAAGGCAAAGACAGACTGAGAAACATAAACACTTTCATTGGGAAACTCCCTAAGTTTTCCAGTATCTGGCACTGATATAAAACAAGCCGTCTTTAAGTTGGAAGGGGGATACAGGGGGAAGAAACAACTAAATGTTAGTCATTTGTAACAGGGCCTGCAGTAGCTGAGGGCTGAATGTTTTTCATTCCGAGTCTCCAAAGAGTTTTCGCAGCACGGTGACAAACATGCCATTCATCAGAGTTGACGTATGATCCAGATCTTAATTTCTATCAAGCTAACACATACTTCAGCGTACAGCGTCGGGACTTAAGGTGATGGATGAACACAAATGATGCATTATTGTAAAGGGGGGCGAAATGAATCTGCGTAGTTGAACATAGATAACAACACCAGTATCCTACAGGCTACGTGTTAACAAGCTCAAGGTGCTGTATTGATATTAGCTAGTCATCTTTTATTTGCATTGTGCTGGTTTACTGCCATGATTCTAACACACACCTGTGCAGCTCTGCACAGCAGCAGCAGAACGTCTCTTTCACTGCCACACAAGTGTAAACCCAGGGCGAGCGTCTTAGCGCTCATTTTATGTTTAAAGGCATTTAAATGTCTGGAATACATTTGTATACCTCCATGTTTCTCTCAGCTTTGCACATCTAGAAACGGACGTTTCTGCCAATTCGTCCTTACAAAGAGAAGAATTAGAGACCCTCTGCAAAGTCCAAGCTGGATTTAGGTTTGCTCTTGGACTAAGCCAGTCTAGTACATGCATATGAATTGATTGAAATCATTCCAGCGTATCTCTGGTTGGATGCTTAGGACTGCAACCCTAAATGACAGTAAACCTTCAACACCGTTTCAAATCTTCTAACACACTCTACCAGGATCGCCCTGCTTTCACCTCCATTCATCTAACTATTAGCTGTGATCACCCTACTGTCAACTTACTCTGAGGTTTTACTCCTTTCATTTTAACTTGATGGACGGAGCAGATCTCTGTGAAATGTTCGAAGCCTGGGCTATTGTTTGAATCTAATCCTGTTTTGAATTTCTCCACAGCTCTATCCTTGACTTGTCTCTGAAGCCGTCACAGAACAGCTGTATTTATACTGAGATCAAGCTACACACACAGGTGCATTCTATTTATTAGTTTGGTAGGTTGCACTGGATTTTATTAAGGGGTGTCAGATTCAAAAGGAGCTGAATACAAATCCACGCAACACTTTTTAGACTTTTGTTTTCACTAAAAGAAAATCCTTCTGCTTCTTAGTCAAGAGCTGCCTTTAGTTGGATTCTGACGTTGAATCCCAATGAGACTTTTATTTTTTTTGAAGTTTTAAATATCTGGAAAAACCATAGGAAAATATCATTTTGCACATTATAGAGATCACTTTAGAGATTTATAAAATTGTGTCGTCAATAACTGGTTCATAAATCATTTTCCAGCTTTTCCTCATAAACTTTACTTCCCTCCCTTAAAAAACATAAAATCACGTTATAAATTAACTGGCTTGAGTTTTAGCTCATGATCATGACACAGCCATTTATTAGCCTTTAGTCGAAACGTTCTCCAGATCTGCTATAAAATGTATAAACTGAGGGGGGCTCGGGGGATATGTCCAAATGTGGCTAAGACTTTCCAGGAAATAAGCTTTCAAGAGCCACAACTACCAGCTCTGTGCTGTTAACATGGCAGGAAGTCATGTTTAAGTCACAGTGTGGGTGATGGAGAGCTGCTGGACTGCAGTGAATTGAGCCTCAAAGCTTTCAGTAGGAGCACAACAGTGTAGCAAAAGCATAATAAAGTAAACTAAGAGGAGAAGGTGGACAGGAAAAGGTATGTGCAAGATAAACACGTTCAACGTCAGGCAGGGAGGGAGAGGAAGGAGAGGAAGAGTCTATAGGAAATCAGTTAAGAATGGATACTTGTTGAATTCAGGAGCCCTTAAATAAATGATGCTGAATGTGGGGCTCTTATTAGTTGCTGCTTCTACCTAAGAAATGATGACTCTTTGCGTGTTGCACTTGTCTCGCTCCTCTTTTACCTCTTTGTCGATCTTGAGAAGCTTTTTCACAGCCACCTCCTTGTCTTGGGATATCCAGAGGGCCCTGTAGACACTCCCAAAGCTGCCTCCTCCACAGTTTTCGTAAAAAAGCAAATCCTCATGCTTTATCTGTACAAACGACGAGCCAGGGGACGACATGGCATACTGACTCACGGGCACTCAAACACACTCATGGACAACGCCAGGGAGGGTAGAAAAATCAAAAAAATAAAAGGAAAAGTAAAGAACCCTTCAAGTCCAACCTCAGTCTACAGTCCCAGATCAGAGCGGGAAGAGATGAAGTGAAGCACAGAAGATCTCCTCGGCCGGTTCGGGGTAGGACGCTGTCGGTCGGATGAACAGAGTGTCGAGAAGAGAAAACCAGAAAGTGCTGGAAAGAGAGGGAGAAGTTTTTCCTCTCAGTGAGTCAGAGCAGGTCGACCGTCACAGCCAAACGAGGAGCTGCATTGCCTGATGGTGGCGATCCGGTGGAACTGCAGCAGTGTGTGAATGTGTGTACGCTCACACTCACGTATGAGAGGGGAGACGGATGAGCAGGTTTGGATAAGAACATTTAGTCGGTGTGTGCAGCGTGTCTGGAACAGTCGCTGTGCAAATATGGTCACTGGCATTCAGGGGCATTCCTTCCTTCCTGGATGACCGTGGCTATATAAAGCTCTTCATACGCTCCAAACAGACTCAGAGCTCCGGCCTATAGTGTGTTTGACATGGTGGATCTGTTAGTAACAGCAGTAGCTGCCGCAGACACCCACAGTCTAACGCCCTCAGCAGGCGCTGCAGCTAAAAACGCAGTGAAGAGCTCCGAGGCCAGAGCGGGACGGGGTGTTACTCACCCGGACAGGAAGGACCTGGTGACGCCATCAGCAGGGAAGTCATGCTGACATCACCGTTTAGGGACAGGTGGGATCAGCTTTGGGAAATGACAAAACATCAATAACTTTACAGAAAAACAAACACAAAAAACATCTGCTGGTAATTCCTAGAAGCTGCTGTGAAAGCCCTTGTGTCATGCGTGAACCTTCACCTTTTGTTCTAAAGTGTTTCTTGCTGATTTTATTTTCTTATTCAGTGTAGATAAGCATTTAATAAATAAAGCAGGCTTTGCACAGCTTTAGGTTCTCCTCTCATAAGTGCCTGATATTTCAAGCTGCTGCATCAAGTCACCTCAAGCTGGATTAGATTATTTCATGAGACTAAACAAAAAATAAGAATGTTAACCACTTTATTAAATGTTATGTAAACTAATCCATAAACATAGTTTAAATAGAAGTTAGCTGGTAAGGTTAAATGCTAATGGACTACTATGTCAAAATTCTGAGTATGACACTTTTATCCTATGAAACAATTAAGTTTTTTTTTTTTAAACTTTAGTTTGCAAAACAACCATTAGTCTTAAAGATGGAAAGGAAAAATTTCTGTAGAAATATGACTGAGAAGTCACAGTGGAAGACCTGCTGACTGGTTGACCTGCTTATTTGTTGGATAATATGACTCGTCTCCCACATTGACCTTTGCCCTTTTCTGGTCCCCATGGAAGTTATGTCCAGTTGCAAATGTGCCTCCTTGGAATGAAAGACTCCAGGTCACCACACACGGAGAGTAACTTTAAAATGTCTCATTATTCCTTTCAGCTATGTTTAAGGGAGCGACAGCTTCCGAAGCTCACAACGTGTATCGGAACGGTTTGTAGGGATTTACGTTTCCGCCCATTAGTCAGCGATCAGCAGTTGACTTAAAACAATTTCCAAAATCCTCTTACAGGATGCATCCCTAACTATGGACAATCCCTCATTAAGGAGTTTTAAACCAACTGATCCAGATAAGAACTGCAAATGACATCTGCCCAAGTTCTCAGTGATGAAATCGATAAACCTGCTCACCAGATTCTACAAGCCAGACTTTTTTGTAAACTTACATAAGCTAGATCCTGTTCACATGTGAAGAAATTGCAGTATTACCAAGTCATCAACACTGATACATCTGCAATTTATTATTTTTTATTTACAAGGCAGACTACACATACAATACACCTTACAGGCAGCTTTTTTGGGGGTGGGGGAAAAGCTACTGAATTTCTCAACACATCATCACAGCAAAAGATCCTGAGATCAAACAAAAAAATGAACGGCACGCACTCCGAATGTACACGTACAAAAATAAAAACCACACAGACTGAACACAACTGGTAGATAAGACCTGGGGGGTTCCCTTTAAAAGGTCAACTAAATAAAATCACAACAGATCTATAGAGATCCAATCAGGCAATTTGCTTTTTCCAAGAGATACTACTTCTCATCTCTTTGACATAAAATGTAATACTTTAGCGTCTGTTTTAAACACCTTCAGGGCTCGGATCAAACTAATACTCTTGTTAAATCATTTCAAATCTAACACATGTAATCCTACGGATTTTAAATACTTTGGTTAGAATAATTTAGATTATTAGGCAAATATGTACTCTCAGATTTCTGTATATTATAGGATATTAAAAAAAGTCTAAAACACTGACGTCGGTAAGTGGGAAGTTGGTTCGACGGGCAGGTTTAGTCTTTCGTTGTAAACGCTGCTTCCTCTGGGTTTAACACAACAATACAGGACACTCTGATAGAAATCCACTGTATAGAACACAAAGCCTATGAAGTTCAACCATGCAGGATATTTGATTCACGTTCTATACACCACAGATCTATCTAGCGGGTCTGTAGAAACAGTACTAACTGGTACAATATAAACAATCGGTCAAGGATTTAAGACAGAGCAACGGGAGAGCAGCTGACACGGTTTCCCTTTCAGTCCAGCAGCAGGAGGCGGCGTTTTTAACGGCACAGTACGAGTCCTTGAGCCCGTCACAGTTCTAGGAATCACTGCTGTGATTTGCTACTACGAGTCCACTTGTTGGGCTGCGTCAAACCCGTGACGCGTTTGTGTACTTCACGCCAACATCGCGGAGCCAAGGCGTCGGCGGTGGAGGGTTTGCGGCTCATGTTCGCCGAGGCTCCAGCCTGTAGGAGAGCTGCGTCAGCGCCCTCTGGTTGTCGATCACGCAGAGTTTCCTGACGTAGCCCCGCACCTCCGCCTGGTTCTTGTTTGGCTGGCAAATGTCGGGATCTGACGGTGCACAGAGAAACATTTGGTACCGGATCCTTCCCTTCCACGTTTTTCCACATTTGTCACATTGCAACCACAAACCTTAGTGTATTTATATGGATTTTATGAGATTGAGCATCATAAAGCTTGTGCAGTATGCATTACCTTTATGTATTCTGATGCTCTATAATAAAGCAATTTGCATTCAGAAGTAGCAAAATATATTATGCTATGGACCCCCGGTAGGGTCCCTATGTGCCAAAAACTGGAATTTGGTTGTTGCAATGTGACAATATGTGGAAAAAAAGGGAGCAAAATAGCAATAGTGCTGCTGCTGAATAATGTACAAACTTACTGAACGGTTGGCTTCGACAGTGTCTCACTTGTCGAATTGTGTTTGCTATAATACGCTGATGAAACGATACCAGCGTGTTAGATTATTACGTCTGAACAGGAGGAACTTTGATGCAGTCGGAAAAAATATTTATCTGACTTATTTTTTTAAAAGATCAAAGGAACTCACCATTTTCTCAAAATTGACCATATTGTCAATAAAAGTCTTGTTGCCCTCGTGTGTAAAAGTCATATCTGTAAAGAAGACATCAAAGATCATCTGTTAGCAACAAAAAGAGCAACGTGTTGCATATTTGGAGCGCATGAAGGGAGAACCGGAGCTCTTTGGAGACAGTTTGTGTCTTGAAGTTTTCCTTGTTTAAAATGTTAGCTCAGTCTGTGTTTCTGAGTATTTTTTTTAAACTATATCAGAGACGACACGGTGGCTCTGAGTCGCACCTTTGAGAAGCAGCGGCATGAAGGGGATGATTGGTGGCTCCAGCTTGGTGACAGTGAGTCTGTAAGACCGGTGGTTTCTCGACGGGTCCTGTTGTAAAACAGATACATGAGGTTAATTTCTAAAAAAAATATATAAAGGTCAAATCTCTAATTTAAATTCTCTAAATAAAATAAAAAAGTATGTCTGGTGTTTAATTTCTTCCTTGGTTTTCGTACCAGCCTCAATTACTGACAACCCCTGGTAAAGATGTGGAAAATAATTTTTCTTTTTCATTCAAGTAACATAACCTCAAATCAACATTACTTTTTTTTAAATCAAGAATATTTATTTAAGGAATAATTGTGTTTAACAAAATTATGAGTAGTACAATTAAAGGTGCACCAGGCATTCCTGGCATCTTTTCCAATCAAACAAAAATGACAAACTTCCATCCATCCATTTTCTTTACACCCTTGTCCCTTAGTGGGGTCAGGAGGGTTGCTGGTGCCTCTCCAGCTAACATTCCGGGCGAGAGGCAGGTTCACCCTGGACAGGTCGCCAGTCTGTCGCAGGGCGTGACAAACATTAAAAATGCAAATATAATGTTAAATCTAACACTTCCATTGCTCATCAATGATTGATCAAATCAAGTATTTTCAGTCCTGATATAGAGGAACCAACAGTTTCTGCACATTTCAACACATCTTTCCAGTCATGCTATTAACTGTGGTCACTGTATATTTCAATGCAAAAGTGTTTTTTTTTTGTTTTTGTATTTTTGGGGGGGTGGTTAGATTACTCTAAAGAAAAACAAGACTAAGCAAGAAAATATGATTTTTCTTACTCCGATCTTGCTGAAAAAATCTCAAACATGTATAAAACATTGGATTACATTTTTTTTTTAAATGTAACGGTAAGACAATGTCAAGGCATTTCAATGCAAAGCTCACCATCATGCTCTCAAACTCTGCATAAAACTTCTTAAACTTGGTGGGGAGTTTCTGTCAAAGTCAAAACAAAAAAACAAAAACAGAATGTTTATGACAGGAGATTTTTCTACAGCTCTTATGTAGATTAGGTTTACAGTAGATTAACTCATGGATTAGTTGGTTGGGCTGAAAGCTTTACCTCCCATGTCTGGCTCAGCCTGCTGACAGCAGGGTTGCTCATCCCCATGATGATGGCAAAGAACGAATTGAGGTTCTTAAATTCTCGACAGCTGCAGACGACAAAAGGGAACACATGTAGTAAAAGCCTGAGTTTCCTTGTCGGTATCTGCTAATGTCTTTTGCGTTCACCAAATGTGCTCACTGTGCAGCTATCTTGATGAATTTCTTAAGAAGCTGCACTCTCTTGCTGAGCTGAGTGCAGAGGCAGACCTCGGTCACCACCCACAGCTGAACCTGGTTGAATCTCCTCAGGAACAGGTCCAGATTAGCCGTGGTTCTTCTGAAGCTGTGGCGTCCGAACGTGTGGTAGAGCAGCTCGTGCTGAGGGAAAGCACAGGAAAAAGAAAAAAGAAAAAAACACGCAGTCATAAAACCTGTTGAGTGTCTTTGTTATCTTACAGATAAACTCGAGATTTTCAGCGCACGACACCTCGTGGACGCAGCTGAACAGCTCCCAGTCGAACATGGTCATCTGATAGGCCAGGTCCTTGGAGCTCATCAACTCAAAGGTCGACATGGAGCCGGCAGACGGGCCTTCCTGGTCCGGGAGAGGAGCCTGACGCGGACAGGAGCAACACGTTTGCGTCTTTACAAATTGGCGGGCCGAGACGAGAGAACGGCGGCCATGTCGGTCGCTCACCAGACCGCTGAGCTGCTGTCGAGGACAAGCGAACAGGCGACCGTTTATGCTCAACGTAGAAAACACTGACACGTCGTTAGGTTTCAACAGCTGCTTCTCTGTCACAGATAAAAGAGGGGGAGGGGGAAAAAATAGTATCATATCAACGCTGCTCGATTAAAATACATTTCTAGACGCTCCGCGTTCTTTTTTCTCACCACCGGCAGAGCTGAGGTGAACCAGCAGCAGCTCCTCGGTGGTGCCAAGTTTGTCCGACATGGCGCTGATGACCTCCTTCCCGGTTGCTGCCACTGGGATCCTGATGGTGGTGTAGGTGTGGTCGCTGCAGTAGACCTTCAAGAGGACTTCACACAGGTAGAAAGACCATTGGAGAACCGAGGTAAGAGTTAGCCAGCTTCTAAACTGCGACGCCAGATTTAGCTTTTATCTTAAATCCTGTAAGATATTTTATTCAGTTATCACGCTGGCCAACGTTTACTGCAACGGTCAGCAAGCCTGGAAATAAATTCCCGCATTTCTGATGGGTTTTGTAGCACTTTTCAGGTTCAACCCCAACCTGTAAGATACGAGTTATTTCAATGGGTTTTTAGACATCTTTACCAAATTAAAAGTGGCCTGAAATGTATTTTTTAAAAATTCCAAAGAGACTCTGTTTCTGTCTTCTTATAACGGCCTCATATTTAGATGTGGAAAAAACCCAAGTCTCATCACTCAATATTTATTGAATTTGAATTATGACGCATTTTTCTAGCCAGTAAATTTCAAAACGATCTACTAAGAAGCTGTCAGTGTCTTACTGTCATCTTGATTCCTAATTGGCTGTTTCTTCTGCAGCCGCTCCTCCCCGTTGCTGAACTGTCGAATCAGGGTCTTCTGTTGAATCACATGACATTACCCAGGTTACTGCAACGCAGTCGGCGTAAGCCTAGCGCAAACGGTGACCAGGTAATACTCATCGCTGCTCTTTGCAAACCTTTTTAGTTGCTTTGACTTCATCTGAGCTGCAAAGAAAACCACCAGATATAACTTCAGGCTTAAAGAAATCACGCTCAATGATTTAATTTGAGAATCCGATGCGTACTGTAGTTTCACCACTTTCTCCAAGTCAGGCACCAAGTCCTTGAGACCTCTCAGTGTCCGAAAATCATTGGACACGCTTCCGTACAGCTCCTTTAAGGAACAACAAGTCAGAGCGCCCAGAGCTCCAGAGGCAGCCAAGTGCCTGGCTTCATTAAAATAAATACATAAATAAATAAAATCATGCTATATTAACCTCCAGGAAAGATATAGCAGCAGGCTCCTCCTGTAGCAGGAAGGTGTGTGTGTTCGCCCAGCGCAGGGTCAGAATGAGGGCCCTCCTTTTGTTGTTGAGTGTGTACTCCAGCCTCTCCTGCTCAGAGCCCGGCGGAGAAACCACATGGTAGGTACCCAGGGTTTAAGGACAACAACAAGTAAGAAATAACGCAGGTCCAATGCCGTACTGAACTTTAAGATTTTATTTTATCTAAGATGTTGATTTTATATCTGTTGTTTTTTTAGGTTGAATTGATACAGAATCAATCTGGATTCAGGATATTTCTCTTGCAGTCAAAGGCTTCACCTATGAGTTATTGCATGCATTAATTAAAGATATGTCAAGAGAATATGTATTATAATTATTCCAAATAAAAAGAAACAAAAAAGACCAGGAGTTTTGATTTGATTAAAAAAATAATAAAAACGGGGATTTCATGCAATTCAGAAAAAACTAAGGCTCAGGTTGTCTGTGTGTTAATGATGAGAGCTAATAAGACATCAGTACAAAAGTTAATACAACGCAAGCTGTTTTGTCTTAAAGGATATTGTGCCATTAATAGAGGGCATAGCTGCCTGTTTGGCATGAAGACACAGTGCATGAGAACAAAATCATCCACTGCTGGGTCTAAAAGGTAAGAGAAACAACAGAACAGAGTCAGGGGACGGATAAGAAGATCATAGTGAAGCACAACACACACACACACACAGCTTCAAAAGGTAATGGTGATGAAGCTACTGTACAGATCCTACCTACTAGATAGACGACATACAAAGGCCCAAAAGGGCCATAATCCATTCAACAGGTCATTCAGTACATCAAGAAATTATTCAGTAAACATTGAATGTTGATTATTAAATATTTAAATTAGAAATTAATTAATTAATTAAAATGTGCTGCAGCTCTTTCAGCAGCACCAAAAAACTGCTGTTAGCATCTGATTGGTTAATCTCCACAGCAACTACTTTAGACCAATCATCTTCATCGTGGCATTGTAATGATATTTCACTAGAAAAACAAAAGATTTTGAACACAAGAGCATAAACAAAAACGCACTGCTGCTGTTCTCAGTGTTTTTGATCTTTAAGACAATTATTTGTTTTTAGCTTTGGGTTTTGTTTGTTTCATTTTTTTCCCCTTCTTATTTGATATTTATACATATTATTCTAGCCTCCTCCCTAAGCTGTTTCTGCCCGCTTGCGGTTACTGACTTCTTTAAACTTTTTATTTCTAATTGTACTTTGAAACGTATCACAGCTGAATCATCTGTTTAACTTTCAGTTCTTTTTAGAGTATCTTTACAATCAATGAAATGTTGAGAAACCTCCTGTATTTCGTATTTGTTTTTCTGTACCGTTACCTGGTTCGTTGTGATGAATGTCCAGTCTCATAGTCTCCAGGAAGTGCTCAAGAATCTTCTCTGGTCTTCCTGATATCACAGTGTATCTGCAAGAAATGAGAAATAAAAATTTAAAAAATTGACACTTGGAGAAAGTATCATGTTGTCTATTTTGGGGATTTTTTTAGGAACATAAAATATTATGAATTACTTTATGATTATTTAACTTGTGGTTTATGTTCCTAAAAAAATGATTAAACTCAAAATCAAATCGGCACATTTCAGCAAAAACACAGGTCAAAGTCAACAATGGAAACATTACATTTCTGCATTAAATTTGTATTTTTTTAACATATTGATTATAAGACTTGTTAACTCTTATAATAGTTTAATAGCCCCAAATATGTAAATAAAAACATGACAGGTCTGTGAGTTTTCATCTTCTGAATTTAGACAATTTGACTAATTCTAAACTGCAGTGTATTTATGGCTTTAAACAGACTTATTATGTAAGTAAATGTTTACTCTGTGCTGAAAATCATTTTAAACACATGATGATCCATTGTGGGAGGAGGATCCCAGGATCGGGGTGATCTGATCTAATCCTCTAAAAATAATGAAGACCATCACGGGTATTATTTTAGGATCCACACGTATCACTTACTTGATGCTTCCCAACGTGGACGCCCTGTGGCTTTTTTCTAAAACCAGCACAGCCTGTTCATGCTCTTTCAAACGCACCGTGTTGGCTTCCACATCCTACGAAATATATTTAGAGCAGCGTCAGGGTAAATACGGGCTCTGTGGTGCAGTACAGCCGACCCGACACAGGAGGGAGACAAAGTCTAAGCAACAACGTTTATTGTAACTAATAAAAAATTAAAAAAAAAAAAAAAACTCCCAGCAATATTTTATAATAGGGAACTAAATGTTTTGAGGTGTCTGTAAAAAAAAAAAAAAAGGGTCCAACCCTGAGTATCCTGTTGAAGTCTTCCTTATCCACACGGAGGAAGTGGCAGTTGTCCTCTCTCAGGACGATGGAGGCGGCGCGAGGTGAATCGGTAACCAGGGCTAGCTTGCCAAAGTCATCCCCCTCATGGAGTGTGCACACCACTCCCTAAAACATCCATAAAACGAACACAGAGAGAAGGTCACGGTCAGACACAAACGGACTCCGACACGAAGGCGGCCGGAGATTCATCCGGAGCCCAGGAGAGACACCAGACAGGAGCGCAAACAAGGGCAGCGATGAATCACCAGAGTCCACCTGTTCGTTTGCAAAGAGCCAATTATAAATGTAAATGTGCGATCGCAGCATCCACGGCATTTGTTTGCACACAAGTTGCGCAGTGGGATTTTTATTATTATTTTTGCCAGTGTGTGTGATCCGTCAGGCCGGTTAGTCACTGGGATGAGTCAAGCCGGGTCGTGGTTGTGTTTGCCAAACTGCGTTGCCGGTGTTTCCCCGTCTCCAGAGGGCACAAATGCTCTTGTGCGTTCAGGTCAGACGTGATAAGTTCTGCGGTCTCGTTCATTACAGACTGATGAAATGCTTTCGGATGAAGCGGAAAACCATGAAGAGGCTCATGTGTGGAAATCCAAACAACGAAAACACACCAGCTGATGTCCATGCATCCAGACGCACCTTGCCATAGATGACCACGTTTACGGAGCCCTTTTGGATGATGTACCAAGAGGTGCCCTCCTCTCCTTGGTTGAACACTGGAAAATAAACACACACACACATATCAGCCATATATAATCATCTTTACTCAGTCATGTAGGGAGACACATGTTTTATTGTAATTTGTAATGGTAAATTATTGTAATTGTAATGGTAAAAATTGTAATTTTAGGTGATAGACTAACAGACTCTAGTAGCAGCTGAATTGTTCATGCTAAAGAAAAGCAACCCCACAGCATGATGCTGCCATCCCCATCTTTGTGGAGATGGCATTTGCACCTTTGTGGCATAAACTGTGTTTTGCATGTGGGGCCAAAAAGCTAATTTTGTGCCATCTGACCAGACCTTCACATGTTGGCTGTGTCCAAAGCTTAGCATGTTGTTTTATATTAAAAAACTGATTTAAAATATGATTGAACTACAAACAGCTGGCACATATTTTTGAAGAAAATCGGTTGCATTAGATTTTATTTATAAAATTTATAGAAATTTAAACCAAATTTTATGATTTTAATTTAGAAATTTTTTTGAAAGATTATGTCTCCTTTCAATTATAATTTACAGGTATGAACAACTTTTGTCTGTTACATAAATCTGTCCACCAAATCCACTGATTACACACCACCTGTCTTCACAGGTACAATAAAACTCATAAAATCGAACTTTTAACACCAACTTAATTACATTATCGGCACAGGATTCATTAAAACTGTAGAAGAAAAGGAACAAATTTAAATGAAAGTCTATCTTGAGCAGCATTTTTTACAATACAGGCCAGTAACATAAAACTTACACACAGTTCCAGCTTTTGCATGCGATTCAAAAATCACAACGCTTGCCAGTTCCCTCTTCACCTGCAAGCAAAAAAAAAAAAACAGAAACAAAACAAAAACCATAAATCTATACCACCTCTGTTCATATGCCAGCACTGAATGAAAACCATCAATGTTTTCTTCACAATGGCCGCATATGCAGGCCACTAATCTTAACAGAAGACTAGATGATATGAATATCAACGGTGGCGTTTTGATCTGATTACAACCAAAATTTTCAGCTTGATTCATCAAACCACGTAACACAAAACGAAACCTTCATGAGCCGACTTGAATTTTGACTCTTTCCTACAAGGATCGAGAAATCTGTGTCGAGCTGTTCTGATGAGAACTCACTATTTGATGCCACTAAGGAAAACCAAAAGTGAAGCAGCAGACTCACAGTGTTGGAGAGGTGAGATAAGGCCTTGATGTGAAGCAGCTCGTCGTAGATGATCTCCAGGTCGTCTGCTGTCCTCTGCCCTGGCCTACACACACACACACACACACACACACACACACACACACACACACACACACACACACACACACACACACACACACACAGAAGCCTCGTCAGAATAAACCCACCAGTACCACTCTGGAAATGCTGATGTGTTCCCATCTGTTACAATTAATGTCACACGTAATCTTTAGAAATTCCTAAAAACCTGAATTGCTCCACCAGACTCTCTTGGCCACGTTTACAGTGCAGTAAATGATGCAAAATGGTTTCTTACGGCTTCCTTAAGATCATGCGCAGCAGAGCGTCCGGGCCGATCTGGGCCAGAAACAGGATGGTCTCCGGCAGCTCTTCCTCACTCTCCCTCTTCTCTTCCTCACTGGGCAGCGGCGTGTCCTCTTCCTCGTCATCAAGGAATCGATAGAACAGGTACTTGTCGTGGAAGCCCAGTTCCTGGTCCACTGAGGAGCACAGAAAATGTGCACAGTTTAATACACAGAGTATAGTGTCGGTTTTTAAATCTCTGGATATAATAATCCAAACACTGTTATATCACGATAATCAACAAATCAATTAATCACACAGCAAACTAAATCACACTCAATAATTTCCATTGGCATGATTGATCATTTATTGTCCAGTTTTCAGTTTGGTGATTTGGTCTCAACTAGCTCCTTTTTTTCAGGACAGTTTTGTTTATAAAGACTTCAAAATTCATTTTATTTGTTGTTTTGTTTATTTATTTTGAATATTTAAAATGTTTTCCAGTATCAGTGTTAAATATTCATTAGAATTTAAAGTTTACTGATCTTGCAGAATTACGACATTGGAGTACTGAGAGTGATAAAGTAGTTGTTGCGATCGTTTAGATAGTTCCTGATTTTCAACTTTTCTTTGTAAAAGATGTTACATCTTTTACAAGAAAAAAGATGGCTCCATGAGGTGGGGCCAACAATCCAGCCAAGCTCTGACAATGCTTCTGTTGGGAAATCAAATCAGACAAAAACATGCTTTTTCACATGTTTAAGTGTATCTGACATGCATGCTGAAACACAATGAAGCGAGTTGAAGTTACCATGATTAAGCACTCCTTCTTCTAGCAGCGCCTGCCACATCCCAACAGCATGGGAGCGAGTGAGCACACAGGCGCTCTGCATCACCAACCAGTCCACCAGCTCCGTCCCGACGCAGCATTGTCTGCAACACACGTGTGTGTGTGTGTGAACGCGTGCTTCAAACACCGGAGAGAGACGATCCGAACTAAAGCATTCGGAACCAAACGGGGTTTATCTGCAGAACGCACCTGTATGTTTTGAGGTGATATTTTCTGTCGCGAATCATGTGCGGCGCTCTGGACAGGATGGCGTTGCGTAGGACCTTCCCTGCTCTCTGCAGCTTCTCAGAGGGAACCTGCAGAACCCACAGAAGAGCTCTGGAAATGCTGTTGTGTTCAAGAAGCGAAGGAGGAGCCCATATATTTACAATTTTAATCTAAACTGGAGAGCTAAATAGTTTCTTTTCATCAATCCGATGAGATTAGAGTTTGCCATTTGAACGTTTGCCCGTTAGATTATCATGAGTGATGTGGTGTAACCATAAAACCAGAGACGTATTTTAAAAAACCGAACCCGTTTCCTGAACAGAGAGGAATATAAGAGAGCTGTGCATACACATGCACACGCACAAAGAGTTGCTGCTGAAAACAACAAAGGAAGGCATCTTAATTGGGCAGATGGGATCTTTCTTCGATGTGCATCCATTAGCTAGCATTAGCATATCTACAGAACATCAAAACTATGAGTCATCAGTGTGACAATCTATTTTACTATTCTGGTTCATTCAACAACACACAAAAGTTTGCATAAAAAAAACAACTGGATTGTAGAATGTAGGAGACAAATTTGCTCAGATGTGTGGAGAACCTTTAAGCTCAAAAATGAATGGAAGGATTAGTAAAATGTTCATGTTAATGATCTGCCTGATAACATGTAGAGAGAGAGAGATCTATAACAGCAAAAAATATGTGCTTCTCAGTTTTTTGCCACACCAATACTGCAGCAAGCAAAGAACTGAAGGCAAAACAAGTGTCGTTTCTTTGTTTTTCAGTTATTACAAAACCTTTAAGGTCAAACTGGGAACTGTTGGAAACATTTACCTTGTTATGAGCCTTGTTTCCAGAATCTGAGTTCATGTTGTCTTTGTCTGTCAGTCCTGAGGAGAAAAACTATTTTTAGAACAGTTGATTTAAGAAAAGCCAAGCAAAGCCCATCCTGTGTCTGTGCCACTAATGTGTTTCAACGCGATTTAGATAAGCAACTCAGCCCTCGTGCTGTTTTTGGATAGATATGGACTCATTGACTCTGCACATTCATCTTCCAGTTCCTTTCTGTACATACTGTCGTTGTTGGATCCACTCTCCATGGCTCCATAAGGTGGGGCCAACAATCCAGCCAAGCTCTGACGATACTTCTGTTGGGAAAACAAATCAGACCAAAGACCATTTAAAATGCCAATCTGACAAAGCACTAATTAGAGTCTTTCAATTGTGCACTTCAACTGGTTTTTTTGTTTGCTTTTTTTAATGGGATGATATGAAAAGATATCAACTTGATATAGTTTTAAAAACTTTGTGGTTTTGTTTCTTCTCTCCTATGACCCAGGTTCTGGTGTGCTTTTGGGCTCATTGTTCTGTTGGAAGACCCAAAAGGGTTTAAGGTTCAACCATGACACTTTGTGTAAAGCAACACAAGCTACCACTGCCGATGAATCTGAAGAATGATGCTGCTACCACCGTGCTCGATAGCCTCACCTTCCAGTCTCCAAACAAACTTCTTGCAACAATGGTGATTTCTGGTTGGTTCTTAGAGATTCGAACCAATCTCAAAGGCAACGGTTTGAGTCAGACGAACTGGATGATGATCCTAAAGACATATCAATACTATCGATACTATGCTTAATGCCCATGTGTGCCAGGAAAATAAAACGTCATCTTAAAAACCTGTTATGATCAAACCTGTTCATTACAATTAAATTAGAGTACAAATGTTTTCTAAATAATTAAGTGTATTTTTTAAAAATGCATGGGATTTTACAACGTATTCAAAATGTATTTCAGCTATAAATCTTAAATTGTTAGCTCAGCCTTTCCTGGACTAAAAACATTTTTTTTACTCAACTAGCCAGTATAATTAGTACAGTTTTCATCAGTCAAATAAGTATAGATACACTGGACTGCTAATTTTGATGTTTAAGGATTCTGATTTTCATTTTCATGTGCTATGGACACATTGAAAATGAGGAGTACGACAAAGATAATTCTATTTAGGAGCAAAGTGGTGGTAGGTTTGAGTTTGGATGCATTGAACTGATTTGTGGATTTAACGAAGGCTTTTAAAGAGATTGACCTACTGATTGTCATTCAGAGCTGATAGAGGGAAAATTGTAGCATTCTGGCCAACTGATTGCCGCATCTCCAGAAATTAGTTCCTGTTATACTGTTAAACTGGAGATCCTGTTATAGTAGGAAACTTTGCTTGTGTGTGTGTGTGTGTGCTATTTAAAAGGCATGCAGACCTGTTTTACTATGCTTCTAAAACAAGATTAGAGCTTGTGGCTTCGAATATTATGGGATTCATTAAACATCAAATCCCATTAAAGCCATGTCTCTCCTGACGGCCAATGTTACTTGAACACAGAACCTCAAGAGCTTTTCAAAACAAAGCCTTTTGTACAACCAAGATCATTTATATGCAGAACATCTAACATTATATAATACACACACAATCGCGCGCGCACACACAGTTGCACTTAGAGCACAGTTAAGCTACTCAGCGAGCACAGATGCTGTTCTTACATCTGTTAACATTAAATTATGACTGATTTTCTTTGCCGATTTGTTTTTTTTATTTTTTATTTTTGGAGCAGAGGCTTGGATGTAAGAATGCTTTACATGGGGGTCATTATCTGGCAACCCAGGATTTGTGGGGATGGCCACAAACACACATACTGACGGAGATGGAAACAGAGAGCATCTGTTTGACCTGAGGACACAAACCCTTCGCTGTCCACAAATTAAAAAAATACATAAAAAATACACGAGGCTACACCACAAAAAAGAACAGAGCAATACACTCCATCAAACCGATAAAAACAAACAGTGTAAACATAGAAATAGTATTCGTTTTTGTTGTTTTTAAATTAAGTATGAAGTAAAGACAGATTTGCCTAAATGTGCTATAGCCAAAGAGTCAGACTCACCTGAGTAACACTCTGCAAACTAAAGCCGAAGGGACTGAAACCCCACAAGCTGCCCTCTGCTCCTTTACAATTCACACACACACCACCGGATAGCATCCTGCCCAAAACAAGCTGCTCTCCTCCTTTCTTTCCACTTCCCTCTTCCTCTCTTCCCCTCGCACACAGTTGCCCCAGTGTCCGTCTCTGTCTCTCGCCTGCCCTCCCTCGCTGCAATCAAGCCAAGAGCCAGAGCACTTTTCTCTCGCAGGTTACCAGGGTGATGCGAGCCTGTATTACAGAGCTACTCCAGTGGAGGAGTAGGTGGCGAGAAAGCAGCTCAGCAGAGACAGGAGTAGTAAAGGGTGAGGTTGGAGCAGGAGGAGGAGGAGGAGGGCAGGCGAACCAGAACAAGAAGGCTTGTAAAATAGTTAAATGAAGGCGAAGGGAAGTGGGCATAGGGGTAAAAAGAGACAAATGCAGGAAGAACAGCAGGGGGAAAGGGAACCAGAGAATCATCAGGAGCAGCTCCTAGATGCATCTTTACTTGCATTTAAAAAAAAAAAAAAAAAAAAAATCACTATATGTTACTCCCAATTTTATTTGCTATTAGAACTGCAAAGCGGCGCTTCCTCTTCTTTCATCCTTCCATCAAACGCACGGCTGCATTCATCTTGCAGCTTTCTAGTGCTCAAAGTGCACGTGCGCACAAATTAGCCCACGAATGAAACTCAAAGCGCCCCGTACTACGAGCCGGATAAAACTGAGAGGAGAACGACCTCAGGCGACATGTTCTGCTTTGTGTCCACTGTCCTAAAATAGACGTCTTATAGGGACCCATAGTGCACTTAGTGAGCAAGCAAACACACCACGAGCCCAAAAAGACAGCGCACGCGCTTTAATTACCAATTATGGTCTTATCTTACTCAAACGTGTCCCTGCGGCATTAAATGGAGATGCAACGTTTCGGTGAATCTAATTTTTATTCATGCAGTTATACAACTGGGAAGGTTTTTTTATGATAGAGATAAATGTGTTTTCAGTGGCAATAGAGAGCAGCAATGTTTCAAAAAAAAATCAATGCTGGTCTTTCAGGAATTAATGTAGACAGAAAAAAATAAGAAATTTTCTGTTGTGTATCTGTTATTGTATACTTATGAAAGGTAATATCATTTTTATGGGAAAGTAGTAGCATTACAAACAACTACACATTTCAGATGCAATAATATAACCACTAAAAAGATAATTTCCATTCAAACATCCCTCTAGATTGAGCAAATCTACATACGAAGTCAGCCAAATGATCAAATATTTGATCATTTTTTCATATTATAAAACACAGTAATATATTTTGTTATTTCACACGCCCTCAAAAAATAATCCATAACAACATAACATAAGTGAAAAGAAAATAATAAGTTGTCTTGCAATGTTTGGAAAAAACACAATTAAGAACCTAAAAAGTGTTGCGTGAATATAATAAAAATTGAAACAATCATGAGAATATTATTTTCTAATAAGAGAGAGTCAAAGCTTTGGATTTTATTTTCTAGCAAAGAAAAATAATTAACAGTGCTTGTTGTGGGTGATATTAAAGAGGCTGGTCATCCTCACAAACCTTTTACGAGTCGTTCTCAGAGAGAAACCTGTTCACTTCATTACACTCTGAGGAGCTCGAGTGTTTCATGCCCTACACAGAACAGCAGATTTTAAGTGGGCAAAGTTAAAAAAAAAAAATTAAAAGAAAAAAGTAAAACATTTTTAAAAAAGTAATATATGCAAGAACAAAGTCTTTAAAAAAATTTGGATTCATCAGGACTTGAGTCCCTGGCAGACAGCAGGTCGAAGTAGCTACCGGGGGACGACTGTGAAGCCAAAGTGAAGTGATCCGCCTCACTGCCAGGACCTCCTGAGTGGGACTTTGTGAATGGAGTCAGTAACCTCAACAAGAGAAAGACCCTCACAAAAGCAGCCACTACAAAGCCAACTCTACAAGTGCAATCCAGCATAAAGACCATTCTGTTTAAGTTAAATTTTGTTTGTGCCAGCAATCTCAAACAAATCAACAGAGAGACAGGCGAATTAACCAGACTACCACCCATTGCCTTCCTGCGTAGGATCTCTGCGCATTGTCTAATTATGAACATGTTCTCTTTTTACAAAGGAAAAACTGAGCCTTTACAGTACAATACTCTGTTGTCTCGCAGTGCTAACCTGTCTAACATATTTTAACAAACACAATTAGATTTATTACTGGACGAAATCAAGCAATCTATTTCTAAATATCTCAGCATGTTGTTGTTTAGTCTCTTCTTTTTTGATCATCATACTGTAACTGTGGATTATTTTATTAATAACACTCACATGTAGCTTTGCGTCAAATAATGGAAAATATAAATTACAAATAAACTGACATCGGCTACGATAAAGAAGCAACTCAGGCACGTGCTGTACATGCCCGCCTTTGTCTCCCTCTGTTCTTAAAATAGCCCATTGTTGTGTTGCCTGAGTTCATCTATTAGGAGCAACAACAGTGGCCACAATGGTGGACAGCCCTCTTGTGGTCAAGGGGGGAATTGCAAAGGAAAACTGTTTTGGAAAAAAGTACAAAATCCAAAAAAAGTCAAAACTCGACCTGCTTAGATCTTAATTTATAGACTGGGTTGTTTAATTTTATTATCTGTTGACTGCTGCATCTCACCTCCCACAAGGTTTTGAATTCCCTCTGCTCGATCCGGAGAAGCTCGCTGGTCTCTCTGCTGACAATGGTAGCGTGGCGAGGCGTGTTGTCCAGGATGGACTCCCCGAAGGCCGTCCCGATCCCCAGGGTGCAGATTGTGACTGCATCCTGAACACACAGACCGACGTGATTAACACGCAACAAGCAGTGTATGCTTTAATTAGGTTTATTTATGAACTTTACAAGAACAATGCAGCAGTTAATACAAAAGGAAGGTGATACATATTTCCTCACAGTACAACCGCAAAACCTTAGAGAAGCGTACTGGGATTTTACGTGACACCAACACAAAGCAGCTTTTTGAAGAAGTTGTTATAAACTTTTCTTTTTTTTTTTTAAATGTTCAGTAGACAAATGAGTTCGATCCCTCGTTTTTAAAATCTGGTGCGACTAATTGTCTTCAGAAATTTGTTATGCTATAAAGCAACCCTCCCTTCTTTAGGCTTTCTTTCTGTCAATCCAAAATGGGAACCATATCATCAAAGAGGCATCATAGAGGCAACCAACACAGCAGCTCAGCAGGAGTTACTGATCTACCGCTCAGGTAGCAACACTTGTTGACAGGAAGTTATCAGTTGTGCTTGTCCTCCTCAAATTTGGCCTTTATGGATGTGCTGCTGCCACTGATAGAAAAAAGCACAACAAAGTCCAGTTTGCTATAATCCCTCCAGTGGATAGAAAAAAATTCCATTTTAGCTTAATCTTCTGTTTGCATTTGTGCAAAGTCAACAGAGATATAACAAGAGTCTTGAAGATGTAACTTCAGTGAAAAGTGTTTTCCTCAGAACAGACACACCGCACTTTTGAGAGTTTTGTTTGTAAAATTTTTGAAAACCATTTGCTTACCTCCCGCTTCACTATTTTCTTTTTTTTTTTTTATTTCAAATAAAATTTTAAAAACTTACAATGTGACGACAAGGTGATATCATAACTTTTTCAATGTAACACATTTGTAACACACAGCACATAGCTGAGGTCTGGGTGAAGAATACACACACACACACACACACACTTAATCAAGTGTCATCATTTTCACCTCTTTAGACAACATTTTTCAATGAAGTAAATAAACCTTCTCAGTCGTCCAAACTAAACTCACATTTCAAATATAGCTACTGAAACTAGGCCACCAATAACCCTTAAGCGCTCCGAGCGTGAATAGGACGATTTGAACCACAGGAGCTTCTTATCTCCGTCTTTCAATTGGAACAAATCCTCTGTCCCACATGCCACTCTTCTCCTCTGCATGTACAACAGAACCCCATTTCCACAGTTTTTAAAAGCAAAGTGGATATCCAGTCCATCAGAAAGCTCGATTCTCTAGGGATTTGTTTTCTGTGCTGTGGCAGTTTTGCCTTCTGAATATTTCCACAGGGGACAGAGCAGAGCACCAGAACAATGTCGGCATTGAGGGGAGTCAGAAAACGACTGGCTCTCTGAGACTGGGGACACATTTACAGCTGAATGGACACCGAGAGAATAAGACGAAATAGGTTATATCAAAATCAAATGATAAAATTATAATTTTGGGGCGTAAACGACGGACGTACAGCACAAACCACATGAACCACTTCAGTTGATAAGGCCTAGTCTTACCTGATGATTAGCCGTTTCCGACACTTTGACATCCAGGGAGCCAGACAGAACAGCATACCAGCTAGTGCCTATGTCTCCTTGTCGAAACACTGCAGACAGCAATAGAGAGACATCCAATAAATTAGAATATGCACTTTGTAAAATGTCATGTTTCCATGAAGTGTAACACAAACATAGGCACTGAAACATCCATGTATGTGTAATTATTCTATGTTATATGTTTCACTTAGTGATAAAGTTCCTAAAATAAATGGTATTTTCAGTAATATCCTAATTTATTTAATGGCTCTGCATATGTAAGCCAGTTTAAAATAAAACACATTGTCAGCACATTTACTTCATTCTAGCATGCATAAGATGATACTGTTTCCAGGCCTTTAGTTTAAAAAAAACCAAAAAATATTTTTCAACACAAAGAAATATGTTGAAGATCACTTTTAAGAGAAGGGTACTGGACAAACTAAGCAAAGTTTTTGTAATAAAAAATATCTGGGGCAGTATTTACAGTGGTGCTGGTTGTTGGATGTTTTTTCAGTGTTTTTCTTCTTCATTGTTTGAATTGTTTTTAGATATAATGTGAAAATCCTAATAAACACACTAAACACGAAAAATTGGTAAATGATTAAATAGATAGACTTAAAATCGAAATTATTATGGCAGTGTAGAGCAATTTCCAGGTTTATTTAGTTGAAGTTGGAACATTGTGGCTTCATCCAGCCATGAAAGTAGAAGTCTTTTCCCAGTGAGACCCCCAACACATAAAAATAAAAGACATAAAAAATAAAACCATTCTCATACTTGCTTGAAGCTGACCAGACTGCAAAAGCCAACAGAACCGCTGATCATCTTAATGCTGGCAGAAGCAGAAAAAAATATATCCATCCATGCAAATGAATGTCAATCTTTCCACAACTGTGCATCTGCAGCAGCGGTGGTGTAACACGACAGGGACAATAGCAGATTGCCTCCAGCCGGGTCAGCCACATATGACGACTGCTCATCGAGATCAGCTAAACTGTCTGCCAGCATTAGCAATCAGAGTTGTAACTGCAACTTTTCATTTCTCTGCTTTCCCCCTGCTTGTTTTGACACTACAAATTTGTTTATCAACAAAAACTAGCTTAATTGGCTAAACCATCAAAAAAAATTACACAGAGTTTTAAAGATTTTATTTGTATCGTTTTGCTTTCGGTTGTGTATATTTTGAAGTGTTGTTAGTTGTTTTATCTTCTTTCTGTAAGATTTTGTACACAATTGTGTCCCGGTGCCAATTTATTTGCAAACTGTACAAAGTTTATAGAAAGGAAGTTCTCTTTTGCAGATGTCAATTTCGAAATGAACAGAAATGAAAAATGTCTTGCTTCCCAATGATGGTCCCTTTTTGATCATTAATTATTAAAAACTCTTTTTTGCACTGCTTTGCAAGAAAAAATATTGCTTAGATATGCAGGATAGTGTTTTGATAAAATAAAGAATATTTACTCTATATTTTACTCTACACACAGCACATCATCATACAAAAGAGTTGCAGGACCGGGGGAAGACAATACAGCACAATTACTCTAATTTCGGAACCAGCCCACATCATTGCATGCTAGTTGGTGTTAGCGTACGACGTACATGTAATGCCTTTCTCCAGACATTCATAAAAGGCGCAGGTACAGATCTGGAGCAGGAGTGGAGGCGGAAACCTCTGGAATGTCTTGACTCCTCTCAGCCTCGTCAGTATGATGTCCACATCCTCCCCTGAACGCTCGGAGGGCCTGCACAAAGAGGATCAACATTTAAAGTTATCGACTTGAATAAGGCATAACGACATCCAAACCTTTCTTATTACTGTGTTTATTCGTTGCTTAGTAGAGCTGCAATCAGCAGTCATTGACCTATAGTGCTAGTGAGAATAATACTCAGATTCATCACTACAATAAATTACTGAAAATTATGAGATCTTTTTGATAAATTTTAGCCATTTTCTGATAGTGAACAGAAAATGCAACATAAAATGAAGAAATTGGTGCAAAAATGTTTTCATTACTTGTACGTGCAACCAATTTACTTTGGTTTAAGGTCCCTTAACAGAAACAGTTAAGCTCACTCACATTAATCTGTTTTGCATTAAAATATAACTTCGAAGCCATTCCAAAACCAGTTCTGATTTTTGGAAACATAATCCTGTTCGGACACCCAGTTGGGCATGAGTTAAAAACTACCTAGCTAACGGCGCAGAATCTGGGGACAGATCTGCATCTTCATCATTCCACCCACTTGGCACGATACACCGGAAACAGACCCACAGCACAGTGCCGACACCACCGTGCTTGACAGTCGGTACTGTGTTCTTAAAAAGCCTTAGCTTGACAACACCAAACATTGTTCTTGTCACTGCGGCCAAATGGCAGATTTTTTTTTTTTTACTTTCTCTCCCAAAGGCATGTGGTATTCCCATGTGGACAACTGTGGAGTTCAGTCATTGAAGGTGTCGGTTTTGGAGCAGGGACTCCTTTCTTAGTTAATGAGATATTAAACTCACTTTACAGAAGTGTTTCAGCATCTTCCATTGTAGCAGGAGCTCTGGGTTGCTCTTGAATATACTTCTTAAATCAGAAGGTGAGTGTATGCGTCAGACAGTTGAACTTTAGGCACAATTAGATCTTCTAACCTAACGACATAAAGAGCCCAAACACATATCAGAGCTGGTTATTGAAATGGATGAAGCAGGGAAACAAGAAGCTGTCAGAATTGCTCTAAACTCAAATGTATTGAACGTTGATAAGGTGTGGTTTCTCTGAAACTTGCTAAGAGACATTTAGCTAAATATTAGCTATGCATTTGAGTCTGTATGTGTAAATTTGACTCTGCATTACATATGCATGAAATTCAAACTGGTGCACTTATTTCTTGTATATAAAATCCAATAAAGTGGTTGCTTGTACAGTCATTTATCCCTGGAAAAGAATGGTTGAAATGCATCAATACCATACATGAATATTGTGTATGGTAACAAGGTGCAAACATATATAAGTAGCACTGAGGGAGGAGGGGTTCAAAAAAGTCCACCTCCTGGATGATGCTAGTCTATCTGAGCCTTGCAGCATGCTGTGATTAGCTATAGCTTAATGAAAGCGACCAGCAGTCTTGACCTAAATAATTAAATGAGCCAGTAGTCTTATGTCTTAAGACAGTCCTTTTGTTACATTATCCTAGTAATTTTGTGAGCTTGTGTGTGTGTGTATAGTGCGTGCGTGTGCGTGTGTGTGTGTGTGTGTGTGTGTGTGTGTGCAAGCACGCCGCTTCATTGTTCTGCCTACGCTCTTAGCATTAGCAGAAGAGGGCTGCATGCGCCATCTCTTTCCGCACAGGCCCCCCCACTGGGTATTGATGTAAGTCCTTGTGCTATTTTCTAATAGACTTCTAATCTCACTGAGCACACCCACATTTCCTTCTCGTGAAATCTACGAGGGTGAGCAGCGAACACACAGAAGTATGATCTGACGGATAAAACCTTCTGCTCAGTGGCGCACTGGAGAAAAACTACGGCGCCAAAACGTCTCGCAGGAAAACATGCTGCAGTTAGAAAGCGCTCATTCACTTATTTTTTTTTCTTTGCAAGTGACTCATCCTCGTGTGTGTGTGTGTGTGTGTGTGTGTGTGTCTGCGTGTGTGAATTCCTCATACAGAAGAGCTAAGGCACTAAAAGAGCTCCTTCATTCACTGATGAGAGAATGCCTTTCCCCTCTTCAGCTCCAACATCTCCCCTCAACCCCCCGGCACTTTTTGTCTTTGTCTTCCTCCTGATGTACAATTTTCTTCAGTCAGCATCTATTTTTCTCTGCCTGTCTATACCGTTGTGTTTCCCTCACAGCATGACTTGCAAGACAAAACAGAACAAATGCCTCTGTGATTGTATCAGCAAACGAAATCGCTTCTTGCCATTACTGACAAAGATTTGTTGTCACCACCACTCACATAACAGCTGTATTATTTCTAGTATTGGCTTGGACCCTTTGTGGAATGCAGAGCTGATTTAATAAATTTGCCAAAGTAACCGAAACCTCCCTCGGAAATGATGGCTCATACTGATCTGCCCTTTATCACAGGTGACACAGTGATGAAGCGGTGGACATGGTCAGAAACAATACATTCGGCAGTTTTGTCAGCAAAAATTTATATTCGATGCCATAAAAATGCCACCACTTGCCTCAATCACCAATAAAAGTCAGAATGAACGTGTGATTTTATCCTGATCCTGCCATGTGAATGTTTCAGCTGAACTTGGAATTCGATTCAAGACGTTACTCGGTCCAACACTTGGACGGGGCTGTTTTTCCCTAATCTGTTACCCAGTGGTTGTCTGCTGCTGTAGCCAATGTGTTTAATTCGCTCTACTGCTGCCTGTCTGTCTGTCATCTTAACCAAGTCTGCTTGTTCTCTTCTAACCACTGATCACAAGGCATCAATGTTTACCCAGATGTCCTCCATTTACTTGATGCTTTCTCCTTGCCAGACCATTCTCTATATGTCTGAGATGAATGTTTGTAAAAAAATAAATAAATAAAATAAAAATCCCAGCACATCAACTGTTTCAAAAACACTCCAATTTATCTATTACCAACAAAAACGCTTAGTTCAAAGTAACTTCAATTTGCTCTCCGTCTCATTCAGAAACTTCAATTTGAACTTCAGCCCATCGTTGTACAGATGGAATCGACATCATTTAGTTTTCCTACAAGTGACTGCACCTCATTTAAAGAAACTGAACACTAAGGTTTGCAACTTCTTTAGAGTTTGATGCGATAAATGCTCAAAATAAGCAGCTTTGGTCAATTTCAATATCAAAGCAAACAAATATATGACGTGGCATCTAATCAGTTATGATGTCAAAATCAGCAGACAGAAGCAATGACACATTATACTCACAAAACTAATTTGCTTGCCTCTTATAGGCGTTTATTGTGCCAGACACCCAGAAGTTGCATTGCCTCCTATGCAGACAACGCTTTCCCCTATATGAGTGTGTGGAGGCTGTGGATGTCTGAAGATGAAGATGTCTGAATTCATCTAGAGACTCAATATTTGCGTAAACAACCACCAGACCAGGTGTGCCTAATAATGTGGCAGCTTCATTCAATTTTTTTCCCCCATAATTGACAGAAAAGCCGCCTCCTACTTAAATCTCTTCCATGTTCTCTCTGCTTCTACTCTCTGACTCATCATCAATCGTCTGCCTACATACTGGCCCCCACAGCTCAGACTGAGCACCACAGCCCAGTCTAGTCTGGGTTAATGATTTCGACAGGTGGACTCCCACGCGTTACAGCAAGAGACAGAAAGGTTAACTATGTAGGACTGCGGCGCTTTACATGTCTACAGCAAAACTGTTAATTCTGTTTGCAACAATCCTTTAACTCCTCATTCATTCTTTGTCCTTTTATGTGCCCTGAGCTTTCTGCCTGCAGGCCTGCCAGGAGAAATGTGTGTTCCTCATAGTTTGACATGAATGTGACCTGAGAGGTGTTCACCTTGCTTCACTGTACCTCCCCTCCCCATCTTTGCTTCCTCTCTTTTCCAGGATGTCTCTTTTCTCAGCCTTCCCAGCCTGATGCTAATGTCAGCAGAGATCTCCGCTTTCAGCCACAAATTATGCTGCGCACACACACACACACACACACACACACATGCACACAGACACATCCATATACAAAGCAACCTCTAAAGAGAAGACTGAGAGACACCTTTCAATGTTCTGCGGACTGCTTTGGGGAAATCGATTTGGGTGAAAAAAAATAGTTTCCGGATAAATAAATCATGGTTTTACTACGTTAGGTCAAAAAAAAAGCATTTTCTGTGCTCTCTGGTTTTACATTAGTGCAACAGATTTTTCACTTGCAGTTGCTTAAAGCTGCTTCAACATCCGTCTACAACACGTACAGCCTGGGAAACCTGTTAAACATCAGCTATTAACCAGCAAACGCAGACCTCAACCATCTCAACTGCAGCTATGAATAAAGCTTCTAGGGATTATAGTATTCGATTGTCGTTGTAACATCAAGCATTTCACTGTATACCAGTATTATCACAAAAATAAAACTAATTTATTGCAGCTATAAAAGGGAAGAGAAGCAGTAATAATTTCTACTCCATCCTATGTTCTATTGATTAATACTAGGATTATAATACTAATGTCTGTAGCATTCAGTTGTTAGTTAAATGTTGACCTAGGAAATGGAAGATATATTCTGCAAATTAGTAGTAAGATTTAATCGTTTGCGTAGGAAATTATGGGTCTTTGCTGTTCTGCTCCGCATATATCGACACCCATACATTAAGCTTTTTCTTAATAGTAGCGCTGCAATCAATCAAGTTTATTTATATAGCACATTTCAGCAGTTCAAAGTGCTTCACATCATAAAAACAACATACAGTCAACAATTGAGACAAACATCACATTTTGACGAGTGCCATCATCAAAATGATCAATACATGTTGAATATGTTGGTCTGTGTCCTGTTTCAGAAGCAACTCTAAACAGACCAAATCAAAATAGTCGTCACAATATTTGCATGTGCAACTTGCAATCATATGCTTATGGGGCTGCTTGGATGCTTAATATTTAAATATTTATTGTGTTTCTATGTTTAAAGAGCCATAAAAATATTATATTTAATCAGTTGGACAGACGTCTCAAACTATTGATGCCTAAATTTGGCACAGATTTTATGAACAGTGTGTGGAAAAACTCTGAGAAAATTTCAGGAACATCAAGATGATGGAAAATAAACAGACGAGTTAGGAAAATGAGGTTTATTTGGCAGTTATAATGTTTGCGCAGAATTCAACAATAATATGACAATTCAATATATTCATTGTTTTTCCAGCCATGACTGTCCATATTTTGGTGAATAAAGGTATTTTCAAACAACTGAAATAGATTTTCTTGGAAACAGGGTTAAAGTGTAGCAGCTTTCAGCCAACTAACTGGCAGTAAACAGCAACAGAAAATACAGGTCACTTGAGCTGTTCTCTTAAAATAAACAGCCTGATAGAATAACAGACAATGTCTACATCCTGCGATATTTTACATCTAGATAGCGGTAATAAGCCGATACCTATAAGAGACTATAATTAATTTTATAGTCTCTTATAGTGATTATATTATAGTCTCTTTAGTGATTAAATTTTGGTAAATATTTCCAGTTTTGGTGCTTCAGTCAGGCATTTTATCCAAATGTTCTTCTGGATTGGGCCAAATGTGCCTGGTGCAACAACAAACAAATCAAAGCAAATGTATCCAGCACACGCAGTTGAATTCCCTTATCAGCATCGTCTAAAACAAATCAATGTTATTTAAAAGCATTTATTATTTTTTAAATAATCTTAATCTAAGTCCTTCAGTGGCAGCAAATCAGCCCAATAATCTGATTTAGGTGTGTTTGAGTAGGAATGCATGCACCTAAATGTTGCAGCTCTTAAAGGCCGGACTTGGGCGACCTTGAGTTGGCATGTTTCCCTCTCGATAACAGTCTTCGGAAAATTGCATTAAACAATTTTCCCTTTCTTGACACCACCACCTTCCTTGCACTCTCCTCACTTCTTCGCATCAACAGTTTCTGTAACTCGAAGCTCTCAAACCCACAGTCACATGTAAGAGCCGGACATTTACTGAATCAGAGGAGTGGAAGGAGAGTGCTGAGTGCGCCACAATAAAACCCTGTCCTGTCCATCGGTTCATTCATTAGTGACTCCCACCCTGCACTGCAGTCTCACTGCATTTGAAACTCCTTCAAAAAGCAGACACATCATTGGTTCTCACTGTTTTGTGATATGTAAATATACAACATATGGCCAAGAGTGTTGACCCTAGGATGCCCTCTACGCCTTAGAAAAATAACAGAATGAGGACTAAAAATGGGGTGAAAGGGTTAAGCTGGCCTTATTCTCACTAATTGGCAATAAATTATTGCACAAACTAAAACAGTCTTTCATTACCCTGAAGAGTTAATGTTGAAAAAAAAAAAAGTTAATGTTGGTTCTTATTTCCACTAAATGCAATGAAATATGAAAGCAGTAAAATTACTCTACAAAACGCCCCAGGTCTCCTTCCAGGTGTGGATGAGAGGACAAGATGGTAGCTTCAGGTTGCCAATGGTAACGCGACAATAGTGTCTGAGAGGTGCGCGCAGTATGCGTGGGTGTGTGAGCAGTGGGGTGCAGGTCTCACAGATCGGGGTTTGTCCATCAGAGACAGCAATTCGTGAGATCCCCAGGTTCATAGTACGTTTTTTAACAAGTGAGATTTTAATTTCATGGACCCATAAAGAGGCCCAGGATGTTAATTCCAGCTGAAGTTGGTCACAGTGCGAATTGGCCGATCAGCTAATCTGTTCAGTCAGAATTGGCAGCTTTTGCATGCAGCAATGTGACAATACCCGGTATAACGACTGAATCAACTCAAACGCTGTGATTCTTCTCCTCTACATCCCGAGGCAATCAGTTCAAAGCTCCATCACGAACATAACTATCGGTCTCGGCCGACAGATAAAACCCATGTGCCGCCTCGTCTGTCACGGTCAGTCCACACGGTGCAGCAACACCCCACTGAACCTCCAGGCCACCAACGCCTTTCTGACCGAACACAGACAAAACCGGGATTTTCTTTCACGTAGCCTGTGCAGTGTCACACACAGACAGACACACACACACACCACATCCTACTTTCATTGAAAACGCTGAAAAACGAGGAACATCAACGCTTGTCACTTGCGCTGTCACGCTGCACACGCATCCCGTCACCGGTTCCGATTAATCGCGCCACAGCAAGATGAATGAATGAATAAACGAGACAGGCGACGGCGTGGCGGTGGGTCGAATGTTTTTTCTTTTTCCTCTAGCTTTCTTTTAAATGACCCACCTTTTATCCAGGCAACAGATCCACTCCGCCGATGGAGACGAATTCATGGACGCCTGCACTGCGACCATCTTCCCCTGCTGCGCGTCGCTGTGATGCTGCTGGAGGAAGATTCCCGGTTATCGGTGGTCGTTAATGAACGTGAGCTCCGGCTGCCCCCCCCCCCCCTCCCCTCCCTCCCTCCCTCTCATACCCGCATCTCCGCCTCACACGACTACAGGCTGCTGACTTTGTGGAGTGCAGATGACTCGTAGTGAAGCCAAACCCAGCGATCACAAATGGTGCGACAGACAGGACAGAAATGAGTCCCATGCATTAAAAAAAATAAATAAATAAATCTATTTCATAATTTCCTTGAAAATAAAATAGAACTATATGTCTGAGGAGTTGCCTTCTAATAAATTAAGAAATGACTCTTGTTCATATTTACATACTTAACTCCTTTAGAGTTTTTGTTACTATTTTAATGAGGCTGTCCAGTAAAAATATCACCAGTTGAATGCAGAAGCATTCAGGGGTTTGATGTAATCCGGAAGCATGATCAATACAGAGTAGTCTACCTGCAAACATATACAACTCACTTATAACTGCAAAACAAGGTGACAAAGTGTCCACCCTTTGCTGATACTGGCGGTTACCCAGGGCAGGACCAGAAAGGGGTGAAGCTGATTCTCTGTCAGCTGTGCCACAAAAAAATTATTTGTTTTTGTGCTCAGTAATCAATTGAGAGTTGGCATCTGTAGCGGTTATGTAGCTTAAGTGGATTGAATAGTTTTAAGTCACAGTAAGTATAACAACAGTATTAAAGGGACACCTAAAACCAGGGCATCATGATGTACCTAACAAATCTTTCACCACTTTGTCATAAATAATAGTAAACATAAACTATGCAGAGTCAACAACTAAAACAAGTAGCGTGTTTACTAAAGAGCAAACACAAAAGACTGAAACAAATTCCAGCATCTCAGCTCACCAGGCTAACATGATTCAATAGGAAACTGGTAAACATACAAAATTACATTAAAATGTCTTGACTGAAAGTGAACGTGGCCCCAATCCCAATTTACTTTACAAAAGCACAATATTGAGACAAAAATAGTATTTTTCATTGTGAATTACATGTCAGTACATCACCAAAAGTAATTCCCAGTTTTTTCAGCACCCTAAAAAAAAGAGGGGGAAAAAAGCAGATGAGGCTTCAAAATAGAACATGGTCAGGATTAACAAGGCATTAGGCAATATGGAATAAATATATGAGGAGGCAAGCTTTTTGTGTTTCTCCTTTGATGTTACTAAGCAGAAATCTCTGCAGGATGCCAGTGCTGCCACATACAAAACCCACAGCAGAAATGCAGCAGTGCCACCACTTTCCATTTAAACCGCTTATTAGACAGCCGGCACTGGCAAAAATGCAGGAAGTCGCCTGAATGAGGCCGACCGGTGAAGCAGAGAGGATGAGTGAAGACATGAGTTCTCAGGGGATTTGACTCCGAAAAACAGCACGCCATTGTGTGTCCCATTTGCTTACAACGGGATTACTTACAGTGAAACAGAAGGAGCCCAAAAGTTGTCAAAGACTGATGAGTCAGCATCCGCACAGGAGAAGGGCGTTAGGTTGGACGTACTAAGTGGGAGATTGTACAATCACTATAGCATTACAGATTCTGTTAACTCCCACCCCTGACGACATTTATGTTATTTGTTCCTCTACATAAAAGTGAGTGGCAATGTGTGAATGTGTGCACCTGCTGCAGTTGTGTTTGTGTGTATGCTGACATCTGCCTCACTGCACATGTTTGAAAAGGCACTTTAACCCACATGGCTGAAACACTGGAGGGTAAGTGAGGAGAAATTCAGCAGACTGATACAACAAAGTGGAAGCTAACAGCAGATTTGGCCCGAAGTCCAATGTTGTGCAATATGTCTTTTGGAAAATGGATAAAATGGTGTGTGAACTTACACACATAGACAGATTTCCTTAAGCTGTATTTAAAAAATAATAATTTTTAAAAAAAGCATAGCCATGTTTTTCTCACTCTCTCACCATGAATTAGGCTAAACCTGTTTTATGAACTGTTCTCAGCTAAAATGTTATAGGCATCACTCCCCAATTCTCATGATAGATTGCTGGAATTTTGCTTCTTTCCTCTTGACAGAGCTGATGTATCCGAGTCAGGTTTGTTGGCTGACTTGTTCACATATGACTTTTTTGTTCTCCACTGAGACTGAGATTAGGACTTTGAGTTTGTTGTCGCTAAGTTACCTTTTAATTATTTGGGCCCAAAATTTGACTTCCTGTCTGATATATTGTAATGCTGTAATGCTGTAATATTTACAGATAATGGGTTTTTTTCTTGTAATGCTATTTGTTATGTACTTTTAAAAAAAAGACCAAACAAGATGCTGCCACCTCTGTGCTTTACAGTTTAGATTATAATCTCAAGCTTTCGTTTCAGTTTCATCAGATGACATAAAATCTTAAGAATTACACAAAGGATGAGCCAGACTTTTGGAGGCCCTCAGTTCTCCTCCTGGTGATTTCTTTTGATTGTCCCATGTCGTCACACAAGGGAGCACTAGGTTTGAGCTGTTGCATTGAAACACACCCAGGTGTGCCTCAGTTTAACTCAAATGTTGTGATTTAACCTATCAGAAGCTCACAGAGGCATGACATTAATCCTGAGGCTTTAATAAATTGTCTACAAATTTTAGTGTATGCAAACGTCTAAACACAAGAAGCTGTGCCATCGCATAAATAACTCAATATCTGGATCAACACTGTAAGTAACACAGCAGCCACTTAAACCCTGATTCAAGCACAGCGTATTCGGTAAACTGTTTCACTGCAGAGCAGCAGAAGAGTGTGTGTTGTTCATTAAAATTGCCATCTTGAGTGTTCAACCCAGCTGAGGCCCAGTTAGAGAAAACAAGTGGAGAGTGAATGTAATTCCCCCTTGCAAATGAGGGAAACTCTAAATATGGTTGACCTGACATAGAGGGCATTTAAAAAATCTGGATGCTTGGTGATGAACTATGAAATGAAAAACACATACTCTGTTTTAGAGCCACATCGGTGTATCAGTATTATCCAGTTTTGATAAATGCACAGAATGGTGTCACTTTAAAATAAAAAAATAAATCTCAATCTTCTTAAACTATAATTGATCATTAATCTCTTCCAAACACATCACAGTAATAAAAAAAGAGATAAATGTGCACAAGAACATAACCTTTCTAACTTTTAACTGCAACTAGTATCCAGAAATTACTAAGTTAAAAAGATGTCAGGACTGTTGATGTACAGGCTGTAAAGTTAAGAGCGCTCCCTGCTGGTTCAACTGCAGAATTGCAGAACTACAGGGTGTGAAGCCTTTCAACATTATAAGCTTAATGCTGCTCATCACAGCCAATAACAGCAAGATTTCAACATAATCACCAGGCAGTGGAAGGAAAACATGTTTGTGAATAACAAATCGAGTCTTTAAACTCCATATATACAGAACAACTATACACTGGCTTCAGTAGTCGCCTAATTAGCACAGTACACCCATGACTGATTCAACCTCAGCATGAAAATGGCCATTCTGTAAAGGTCTAAGAGGCTTGTTAGAAAAGAAAAACGTCATTATCAAAAAGAAAAAAAAGCGAGAAGGAAACCAATTTGCATTTAAACAAAAGGTCCCAATGTCGCATAAGATCAACACTGGATAAAATACAAAAATAAACTATTGATGGAGGAAAACTAACTTAAATACCATGAACATATTATTTCTCACAATGGTGATGTGAGCGTCATGCTTTGGGATTATTTGCAGGTGTAACTGAAGCATGAAGTCAGAGGCCACAGATATACAAATGCACAAAAAAACCTTCCATTTTTTGCCTGTAATTTAACTGTTTTTGAAAATCCCATATCGTCTCTTCTTTAATTTCACTATTACGTAATATCTTTGAGTCTGTATTCCCTGTAACATCTTAATAAAATACTTTCAAGCTTGTGGTTGGGATGTGATGAAATGTAAAATAAAATTTTTTAAAAAAATCAAGCTTCATCCCAACAAACGCAAGGATCTTGCAATTTCTACTCTTCTTGTTTTATCATCCACTCTTCAGTTCACTTCTCACCTCCATTATCCAGGTCAACACAAGTCTCTGCCTTCATTCTTGATTTCCTCTGCCATGCCTCAGTCACAGCATCTACCTCTCTATATTTGCTTTTCCTCTCACCATGACGTCATTCCCTCAAATTTCCATTTTTTTATGCTTTAATTCACCAACCCCTCCCTACCTTCCCTCTCTAAAAGTTAGCCTCATTCAGATGAAGTCTTTTCTGATTGGCCTGTATTTATAACAAGTAGGTCCCGGTGCCACATGGGAGAATGGTTTTCAGTCAGATCCAGGTCACAGCGAGCTGAACCACTCGTTTCTCTGCGTTGGATCGGCCCAGACCAGTGGAGTCCAGTCCAGCTGGTTCCGTCACAAACACAGTGTCACTTCACAGACAGACTTTGCCTCCACTGCCATCTCACATCGCAGGCAGGCAGGAACACAAGTCAGACGGTGCTGCATCCTTGCTCATGCAGAGCAGGCGTGATGCACACAGGTTAATATTTGCAAAAGGCTTTTGCCTCTAAACCTGGAAATACTCTGTTGGGGTTAAACAACAGACAAAGGTAAGTGGATTTATCAATGACCTGCATGCTTAGTATAAATCTAGGATGCTCTGCATATGCTGCCAAGACTGACAACATCATTGCATATATGGACATAGAACAAAAAGTCTGCATTGCCTTAACATGCATGTGACATATTAAGCACAGCAAATGGCAGACATCACACAATGATAATACCTATTTTCATGAATGCACTTATATTGCAGGGTGTATCTGCTATTAGTGGCTGTGCAATATACTAACTTACCTCAGTGTTGGTACCCACTCAGCTCTGGTGGTTCACAGTTAGTGGAGTAGTTTACACAGGATTACCAGGGGATAATCCATTTACAGCATTTAGAGACATGAGTCGCCATCTGTTTATTTATCCCAGAGAGGGAGCCGTCACCACCGACTGACTGAAAACAAACAAGCCTGCAATGTTAGGACGGAACTGTCCGGAGAAAAGTAAGAAATTACCTCAATCTTCTTTTTATTTACTTCGCTGGTGACCTTTAAGCTGCGCGCGCACTTTAGTCGAAGGAGGCTGCGTTCACAGACTGTCGTAAATTTTGCGCACTCGCGTTAGTTTTCGATTTCCAATGTAAAGTCTCATAAAAGTATTTATTTATTTATTTATTTATGGAGGGCATTTTTATTATTCAAATTTTATATATATTATTTTTGTTGGGATTTGGTAATGAATCATTCCAAATTTATGGGTGACTCTCATCTGATCACCTTATACAACTTTCATTAGCTGCCCCTGGACCAATTTATTTATTTAAAGGTGATAATAAAATATTAACATTTAGAATTCAAACAAAAGCTACAAATTAATGGTTTTATTGTGTAGAAATTGCAAACTTTATTATCTATGTGGTTGTTGTTAGTTTTTTGGGGGAGGTAGGGAGGTTGGCAGATTAATTACATTTTTGTTTGTTTCGTTATTGTTTTAAATCTTTATTTTGACTCATGTCGTCTTTAAATGTCCTCAATCGGACATTTTTACCGACAGCGCCTAACAATAATGCACACGGGCGGCTGAATGAAGTAATTGCTAATACATGTGTCAAGCAGTGCGCGGCAGCGAGGCACGGTTTGGTTTTCTTCACAGTTCTGACTATTGGAAACCTTCCACCACCAGCGCAGTGAGTTTAAGTAATCCTGAAAGCTTTAAAGTTTAATTTTAGCAGCGATTAAGTTGCTTGGTAGCTTCCGTTGTTTGCAATAGAACTGTGAGTTTTTCCTCGCCTGCATCGATGAGTTAAACATTTAGTCAGGTTGAACATCCGGTACAAATTTAGGAGCTTTTTTTCAACAAATTAATTCTGTCAGCCGAGACAACAAGCTATTATTTGATTGTTCTTTTTTTTCTTTCTCCCTTTTAGGTGTAAATAAATATGTCTTTCTGAATTGGAGAAACAGCCAGCTTGACAAATGTCCCACAAATATTGAAAATAATTGAATCATACAGAATTGTAATTTTTATTTTTTGCCTTCTTGCAACCACTGCAGCAACACATTTCTTGTGTGGTGCCCCTCTTTTCAGTGAGCTGTCCCATTTACAACTTCTTTTTTTGTATTTTTTACAATTTTCTCTAACCTCACATAGACTAATTGCAGATGATGCGGACAGACAGCAGAGGCCGAAGTGCCTCCCCTCACCGGATCACATACAAATCTGACTTTCATGCTATCAAATGCACATTTGACACTGGAATTAGTCTGCAAGGAGGGCCCAAAGCTCCTGCTGCTGCTGTCAGCCAGGGTTCTGCAGTGCTCTCTGATGACACGTCCAACAACGGTGTCACAGGGAGCCGAGGTCGGATCCAAGGCACCAGGGGTACCAAGATAAGAGAAAACATTTTTCTTCAAATGGACAGCCAGCAGTCAAGACTAGACGGTGCTCCAGTCTCGGGTTCTGGCTCCATGCCTCTCCTTTCTGCGTCACATCCTGGCTTCCAACTCAACACTCCTCCTTTCCCTGAATCCAGGCATCCAGTCATGAGTTTCTCCCCCTCTTTTTTGAGCAGTCTAGCGAGTATTTCGTCCACAGAAAAACTGCTGCAAGATAAACCATCCAGATCAGAGAAAAAAGTGGATATTGACAGAGTTGCTCTGGCTCAGAAGTTTTCGGTGACCCGGAGGCTGTTTGAGAGTAAGATGTTGGAGGTTGGTGGAGGAGGAGGAGGTGGAGGACAGGTTTTAAAACCTCAGATCATCAGGGGAAGCAAGGGGGCTGCCGTTGGAATAGGAGAAGTAGAAAAGCTGCAAGAGGCAAGTGAGAAAACCAAAGAAGCGGATGTGTCGGATAAAGACGCATCTATAAACCACAATATAAATATGAAAGCCCTTCAAGCTGAGTCACTGATGAGGCATTCTGAATCTTCAGTACTGAATGGGCCTGGTGAGGTTGCAACATCACAATCAAACAAAGAGACAGGAGTCGGCTTGGCACCGGAGGAGACCCTGAGGGCAGAACTCGTCAACGTAAAGAATGATTCTTCAGAAAGCGACGAGAACGAAGAAGAGAGAGTGCAGAAGGACGAATGCTGGCCAGAAGGTGAGATCGAAATGCATCTGAATAAAGCTGATGAGGAAGCTCAGAAAGTCTCGGTAGATGAGGACGTCTTTGAGGAGGATGTCTTTGTGGAAACACCTGAAAGTCTTCATGCGTTCACTGAAGGAAGAGATGATCTACTCGCTTCCTCAGAATGCCTCACAGAGTTATCAGAAGACATGCAGTGGAAAACAACTGGGAATGGAGGGGAACACAGAGGAGACATGTATCAGCAGGTGAACAAACAATGGGAGGGCGGAAAGGAGGAGGAGCAGCACAGACACTTCACTGCACAAACTAAGAAGAATCAAACAGAAGAAAGTGAAGACGAGGAGAAAACCGCTAATGGTGGATTTAGAGAAAGTGCTGCTGGATTAGAGGTTTTGATCCAAGAGATGTTTTCTGACAAGGAAGGAGGGGGGGAGGTGGAAAGTGGAGAAGAAGATTTTAGACACAGTCAGAGAACGGAAATCAAAGAAGAAGGCACAACAACAGGGATACAGGAGAATGTTGTCACTGAGAAGACGATGCATGTTTCATGTAGAGATGCTGGTGATGGAGAAGGAGGCAAAGATGACCAAACAGAAGCTGCAGGAGTTTGTGGGATTGAAAACAGAGCTTTTTCGTGTGATAAGGACTCCCAGTCCCATCCAGAGCTCCCAGCATCATTACAAGAAGAACAGGAAAGCTGTACGAAGGGTGGAAACCAGCTGGTAGCAGAATATGAGGAGATTCCCGGTGTGCCTGAACTGGACTGTCAGGATGAGGATTCACCAGAGGCTGCTAAGAGGAAGGTCAGGTTCTCCACAGCACCAATCAAGGTAATGCTATCGTGGAAAATATTACACCAATTTCAAACTATTTAAGGTTAATTTGCTGTCTGTCTGAGATGGAAATTGTTTCATTTACATGTTCGTAACTGGCAGCTCCTGCAGCTGTTAGAATCCATGCAGGAGAGGTCGTAGCCCAAAGCTATGCTTTTTTATCTGTTAGGGGAGGAGAACAGGCAGGAGCCTACATGCCTCAGTCTGTCAGTATCGTGCTCAGAGCTGCTCTTACATAAATGCACTAAAACTCCTGTGTACTGACAGAAATCTATTGCCACCAGCGATAAAGACATGTAAAAGGCCTGAAATTGAATCCTCAATCCAGCCTTTAATTTTAGAGCTTTTTAAATAATGAGAATGTATAGTATTCCACAAGGTTGGTGGCCACAGAGAAACTAAATATTTTCTGCAATCTTTTGATTGTCCTCGGGATTTCTGCAAGATTTAGGCCTCACCGACTGAGATGGACATGGAGGAAGGCCATCTCAGTCAAAAACTGGTGAGCCATTTCTGTGTAGATGAGGCGATATGTTTTGCATCATCATCCTCTTGAATATTTTGAGTTTACTTTCAAAACCCAGCCAATTTGTGTGTGAAATCAGATTCCAGTGCCCTCTTACAAGGTGCCCAGTCCCTTTGAAGGATCCTCCATCCTACTTAGCAGTGGGGAAATATGTTTTACTGCATATCCATTGTGTGTATTTCCTGCATATCCCTTGTGTGTATTTCCTGCTTAGTTTTATGCTCATCTGGGCAAACTATACAATTAAAGTCTCTGTGAAGCTAACCAAAACCAACATGTCTCCAATTCCAATAGAATAGAAATTATTTTCGCCCAGAAATCACTTCTAAACAGCTGGTTGGCATGGTGATGGTGTGTTATGGTTGCTATAGAGATTTGTTTACCTCAATATACCCTTTGCTGCGGGACTCTAAAAGTAAACCTTGGATATTTTATTTTACGTCCCCTACCATCCTGCTCACTTCTCGCCTTGTCACATCTCTCCAGATAGAGCTGCACAGAATGTATTTCAAAGCAATTGCTAAGGTTGCCAACAAGTATAACAACTGTAATTTCTTGTTCAGTGAATAAATGCACTCCAATTAAAGGTGGAATCTCATTGTGGGTTAAGCTACTACAGTAGAAGATTCATTTATTTTAAGGCTCTTTACACATCAAATCTGGACTAAGAATGATTGTAGCAGAAGACACTGTAGTAGCATAGCGTCCCGTATTGTGTCCGGACATCTGAGATCTTTGGCGATCCTATAATTATGCGTGTACCATATGCTCTCTGTAACACTTCCCAAGTCTCTCGCCTCACACACTGTCATTGACAGATTTTCCAGGCATAAACAGTGTCTTGTGGTGTCAATAACTGCAGATGGTTCTTTTTACAGTTGGCTCATTTATTAAATATGAGTGTATAAAACAGCTATTTCAGAAGGCCAATTCCTTTTTCTTCTTTTTTCCCTTCCATCAGTGTTTATCTCTGTTTCCATAGCGGTTTTGATTTGGGCATTTATTGTGATTTTCAGGTGTACAGCACATACTCCAACGCGGATTATGACAGACACAATGAAGACATCGATCCGGTATCCGCTTCGGCTGAGTTCGAGCTGGAAAAGAGAGTGGAGAGGATGGATGTTTTCACAGTGGACATAGAAAAAGGTTTGTGCTTATGTTGTGCCTGATGTCCATGGTAGAAGCGTCTGGGCCGGAAAAGCTGAAAATGTAAGGTCATGATGTTCTTTTTTTTTTTTTTTTGCTCCTGCCACCTCCAGGAGTGGACGGACTGGGCATTAGTATCATCGGAATGGGTGTGGGGGCTGACCAGGGGCTGGAAAAACTGGGAATCTTTGTTAAAACAATCACAGAAGGAGGAGCAACCCACAAGGATGGAAGGTAAAATTGCACATAATTAATTTGGCAGGTTATGAAAAACAAAAACAATATATTTTCTTTTTTTCAGGATTCAGGTGAACGATCAGATCGTGGAAGTGGACGGTGTAAGTCTGGTTGGAGTTTCCCAGCTGTTCGCCGCTACAGTCCTTAAAAACACATCAGGCCTGGTCAAGTAAGTCATTTAAAAATGAAGCAAACTTGATTTTCTTCAGACAGTCAAAGGTTTGCTTTTTGGAAACATATAAACACAGTGCAAGTTGACCCTCAGTGTTGATGACATAATGTAAAACAGAAAAAAACGTCTGAAACATTAATCACTATAGACTTTTAAGACTTCTTAAGGTCTATTGTAATAGATTATTTTTAGATGAAGTCAGATAAATATAACTTTCCATCCCCCTTCCTTTCCTGATGTTTTTTTTTCAGTAGATGTAGAAATGCACCGACAGGAACAAAGGATGTAAAAATAGAAACCTTAATACCTGCAGTGAGTTTACACGTTAGATCTTGTACGTCTTCATAGTCTGTAAATTTTAACAAACCCATCCAATCAAATGTATCCTATAACTGATAGCCACAACACTCAAATTATCTGCAAGTGGGAAAATATAGAACAGCTTTAACAGCATTTGGATAAAAGTTCAGCTTGAATTAACAATGTTACTGACATTTCTCATAGTAGCACACCAGAGATGTCATGTCCTGTAGTGCAAGTCAAGTCCCAGTTTGTTCCTGTTGCTTTACGTCCTTCCTGTTAGCTGCTGCTGTGCAGCTCCAAAACCATGTTGCCATGTTAAAGATTGGGGGGGGGGGGGGGAACTTATATGGATCACATGTAAACTAAAATAAGCAGCTGCTGGGTCAAATCCAGCTTTTCTAGAGTCTGGATGAAATGGCAGCCAGTGTGCTTTAACCAGGACAACGGTGAAAATAGCAACCGTAAAATTGGACACATAAAGACATAGAGAAGAAAATTGTTGTTGACCCCATTCAGCTGCTGTCGCCTGCTGAGAATCACTCGTTTGTGGCTTGATCCTATTTTCACAGCTTGTGAGCTGTATTCTGAACACATAAGTTGACTTTATAAAGGAACTCGTTGTGATACATGCTCTCTAATCCATGACAGGTCAAGTATCTGGACTCTGTTATGCATTTTATGTAATTGTTTAGCTTCCTATCATTGTTGTCATTAACACCTGTGCTCCACATTTGAGGTGCAGGAGGCTATCCCACAATGCAGTGTGAACAGGTGTGTCAGAGTAAGGAATAATCGTTTTTTGCAGGTGTGACAGATTTGTTTTTTTTGTTTTGTTTTTTTCTGTGCAGGTTTTTGATTGGCCGAGAGAAGGAAGGGGTGGAGAGCGAGGTGGCGAGACTAATCAACGAGAGTCTGGAAATGGACAAAACAAAAAAGGTTTCTTTAGGGTGATTTTTTTTCTTTAAGAAAAATAAATTATTTCATTATGCTGTTTTTTTTCCTCATTTGAAGAGAGAAAACAGAAGCAGTGTAGATGACGACAATGATGGCAGTGTGTCGGAGAGAGACTCTATCTTTGAGGAGGAAGAAGGGGGGGATGAGGAGGACGAAGAGGAAGATGCATCTGTTTTGTCCAGTTTGGACAACTACCAACTCTGTCTGAAATACCAGCAGGTACAACTACTTGATCAAATTTACTTTATCTAACCCTGATTAGATAAAGTAAATCAAAGGATGTCATTTTGTGAAATATTACATTTTTCACAAACCACTTTAGTTAAGTGTAAGAAATGTTAAAGCAGCTTCACATGAGAACTTGTATGGTTAGTGTTTACTACCTAAATCTGTAAACATTTTCTTGTAGTGTTTGAAAGTATAAATTAACAAACCACATTTCACATTGATTTTCAGATGTAAATCTAGACTAGAATATATTCTGTTTTATATTATTCTCAGGTCACATTTCTAACTTCAGAGCCATTACTTGTAGAACAAGCTCACTTTTGTCTCTTTTTAGTTGAATCCACTCCACCCCACTTCTGACATGTTTCTGGTAAAACAAAGACTGAACTGGTCTTTTCACTATTCATTCTTATTACTATGTTTATATTTACCCTTAAAATAACCAAACTTAGTTCTATTTAAAGCATTCCAACTGTCCTACTTGTGGTGGTACTTGTACCACATTTTGAAAATATAACAAACTGTAATCGCAGCAGCAGCTTGAATGACTATCTCCAAACTGATTCATGTGCCTCTTTTTAACAGCTCCAGTCCAGACTGAGAAGCAGAACAGCTCAGCTGCGCCGAGCTAAAGAGAAGGTAGGCTGAGATTTGAATCTCGCACGCAAACCTATAGCTGCACTCGTTGTAAGACGCTACCTATGTGTCCAGATTTGGAAACGGCCTGACCCATTTAACTGGGTATGAGATGGCTCATGCCCAGTTATTAGGACACAGGCCTTGTTCCAACTCTGAGCCACGTCGGTTCCACTCTCCAGCCTGTGCCTTGATGTAGTCACCACTGTGGATATGACTGGGTTTTCAAAGCCTTTCAAAAAAAAATCTTGCTTTTATCTATCTTGCTTTATTTGAATTTTTTTTAATTTGTGTTGCAACAGCTTGGAGTTCATATGTTCTCCTGAAGGAATTGTCTCTGTTGTAATAATATACTCTAAGCTTCTTTCCTAAAGTCTCTTTATTTCTTGCTGTTTTTATGCCAGTTAAAGGGATGGGAGGAGCAGCGAGCCTGTTGGCAGAGCCTGAGAGCCGAGTTGGAACAAAGAGCGCAGGATGGAGAGGAGAAAGCAGAGAAACTGGAGAAGTATGCTGACGGTTTGTCATAAATGTTATTTGGCTGAGAGTGGATTAACACTGGAACTGCCAACGGGGCCAATCCCCCGTGGTACCACCAGAGGGTCTCATTTTGAACGTGGGTCCATTAAAGCCTGAAAGAGGCAGTTTATTTTTTTTATACTAGAGTATGGAAAAATAAGATATGGGATTTATTTTCTTTTTTTTGATACAGGGAAAATATTATTTGTTTTTAAATGTTGCTTTGGAGCACCAGGAACAAGAGTATTATCTATTTATGCCACATGCAAAGTCTCTGTCACTTTTGTTTTTAGCTCAGGCCCAAAAAATAATTACAACCTAAATCTTAATCTCCCTGTTGCACATTTAGTTTCAATCTTTAAATGTATCATAGTTACACATTTGCTAAGAAACATTCTTATGAATACAGAAATGCAACAATAATATAGTGCCAATGTCTTTTAAATCAAGACTTATTGCTCTTTTTCTTATAAACTTAAGCTATTGTGATATGGTGTGGTATATATATATATAACTTTTTTTCTAAAGAGATCTTATTTCTAATGTAAGAAGGTAACAGGACATTATTATTGCTATGGTTACCACTATTGCACTTTCAGGAGAAATAGTAGTTTCAGTCTTAATCCTCGGCCAGGTTCATATTGATCACTGACCTCATTCTGTTTATCTTCCTCCCATATTCATCATAATCCATATCATTTGTGTTCATGTTTCAAATGTGTTCTTTGTTCATGTTTCAATTACTTCCTCTAATCTGTAGTCTGCAACTCCAGTCCCTGAACTGACCCTGAAGTGCAACTTTCAGATGCATCCCCTCTCTCACACACCTCAATCAATCTTTTAAATAAGGTGTTTTGGCGCGGGGGTCATTTTTTCACCATGTATTTGAACAATTCTTTATCCAAATCGACAAAAAATTGTCATTATCCTCAAGTGTTCTTGCTTATGGTGTTGCCATAGAAACAAATCATTTGGTCCAGCACCACCAAGCATGCAACATTTTATATTGATATTCAGTGGGTTGAAATAATTCCCCTTGGTGATTCTCGGTATCCATGCTTTTAACTCCAATTTTTATGACAAATATCCCATATTTAAAGAGATATTAGAGGAAAGAATGAGGAAAAGGCATAAAACTAAACATTGGGATCAGATTACGATGTACCCTTTTGTTGATCTAATGTGGCTGTAGTCGGCAGAATGATGTTGTTGGTTGAGAACATGGTAATAAGACTTGCTCTAATTATTAGCTACTGGCAAGAGGCCCAAACGCTGTGCAAGGTTGTGAGTCAGCGACTGGCTGATACCCAGGGCCAGACAGAGAGCCTGGAGATCAAATACAGCAAAGCCAAGAGACTGGTCAGAGATTACCAGAGCAGGTATGATCGAAATACAGTAATTATTATTATTTTTTAACTGTATGTACCTCGTTGCAGCAAAAATGTCTCATTTTTCCTCCCAGAGAGGATGAGATGGACAAAAAACTTGCAGATATGATTAATGACATGGAGGAGAGAGAAAAGCAGCACAGAGAAACTTTAGAAAGGCTACAGACCCAGGTGAGAGGGAGATTTGTGTGGATTCATTTCCTTCATGGCTCCTGACTCTTTCATAATTTCTCACTCTTTATCAGATAGCACAGCTTGGAGGAAAAGAGCCTGAACTGGAAACAAGGAACCACACCGTGGACCCTTCAGTCACAGGTCTGTGTGTCAAGAGGAACCATTTATGTTTTTTATAAATTAAAATAAGATAAATGTTAATGTTTGATGCACGTATTGGTGGGTAATCTTGTTTCTTTTGTAGTAGTTTGATAAAAATTTCCACCTGTATCAAGTATTTCTATGCGGTTTTTTTTTTAAATATAAAAGTAAACTTTTGTATGACAAAAACAATAAAAGAAATCTGTTTTTCTCAGATTGGTATCTTCCGGTTCCTAATACTGGACGTCTTGACTCCAGCGCTCACATAGCCCGAGCTCAGCTGGCCCAGAAATCAAAGCGCAACCCACCGTCGCGGGACAAACTCAGAGAGAGCTTCAAAAAACAGGTAAGAGATCAAAAACATACACATACATGTCTGTGTAAAAACTTGCTTATATCCTAACTGGTCTGCCTGTTTTCCTGTTGTAGCAGGAGGACGTCATTGCTAAACCTCAGGAGAGTCTGTCTCTGTCCGCCTCCACTGTAACCCAAAGCAACAGAAGTGACCGGTCCAGTACCTCCACTTCCAGCACTCCCCTCTCCGCCCCACCCATCTACATCCGTGACTCTGTCACATCCTCGCCACGCAAATCCTCAACATCCAGAAAGTCCAGAAGGATCTTTCCAAACTTGAGGTGGAAGATTGAAGACGCTCTGAGCTCTTCTACATCAAATGTAATTATAGGTTTTGTCTTTACCATACTTTACCGTTCTTTTCTTCAGTGGCCTTCGGAAGTCGCTTGGCAAAAAGAGAAGTGAAAAATGCAGCAGGAGATCAGCCAAAAGCAGGTGTGAACATTTTCTTCAGACCCCTAAATGACTAAATCTTGGACGTCTTTATTTTACAATTGGTAATTGAGTTTAGTCATTTCTTAGGTAAGCCGGTTCTGAGGTATGAACCGGGCTTTTTTTTTTCCATCTGAGATAAATTATGCCAAACGGACCCTGTTTTCTTGTAACAACAACTTTACTGTCTCCAGCGGATCGTGTGGTGATCTAATCGACGAGCCGCCAGATGTTCCCCCATCTGGCTTGTTCCACTCTGTGCCCTCCTGTTTGCACCTGCCTTGGTTTGGGGATAGAGGGAAAGAAAAGGAGGAGGTGGAGCAAAACAGGCCAAGGTTGCGATCGGTGTCCAGCAGCAGTTTGCCTTATCTGACCACCGCAGACAGAAGAGATCAGGTAGGGACCGTCTTCTGTTTTTGTAATGGTTCCCTGGTTCTGGACGCTCCCAGCTCTTCAGACTAATTGCGTTTCTACACATCTTGTTAGAGATGGCGTTTCTCTCTAAAATAAGCATCCATGCAGATGTTAAGTACGTAGGTAGTCTGGGAGTCTTTCTTCTGGTTCTAGAGCGTTGGCTCTCCGGTGGACAGCTCCAGCATGGTGGGCCACGTTTCTGATCACTCCCTCTCTGGACATTCTCACACTTGCACCTTTTCCTCCTCTGAGGTAAGGCTGACCTCTTCCTCCTGTTCCTGTTTTTTTCTTCCTTCCCTCTCTCCCTGTGGAGCAATTAGTCTAGACATTTTCTTTTTTTCCCCAAACGTTATCTGCTTCTTTCTTTCTTACTTCTCTGATCTCCCATCAGACGTTGGATGACTATCCAATTCCCAACAACAACAACAATCGCTGGCAGTGCCAGCCCGTCTCTGAGTGGAACAACCAACAGGTGTGTCTGTGGCTAATCAGCATGAGCATGAATCGGTACACCAAAGAGTTCACTGCCAGAGAGGTGGATGGCACACAGCTGCTCAACATGGACAGTCAGAAACTCAAGGTGAGGAAAAACATTGAAGCTTACAACTTTCAGCTTCGGTAATCTACTTATCTGAAATCGCTGAACTGTTGAATTATATCGTTATCTACACATTGTGGCTTGGACCTCTTGAGATTCATCGCATTGCAACTGTAAAGCTTGTTGTATTTTGTCATCTGATAAAATAGTTCCTTGGAGGAGAGGTAAAAAGATCTTTTTTTTCAAAGCTTTTAACAAATAAATATCTGAAAGGTGGTACGTCCATTTGTCTGTAGGACCACCTCTTGTTCCAAATTGGGAGTAATGTCCACCAGGGGGAGGGTTTGCAAAATTGCTCAGACTTGGTTTGGATTGGGAAGTGAGATTGTTGCGAGCCACATGTGACTTGCACATTAACCCTCCCAGACTGAAAGGAGCGCCACGATCCAGCCAAATTTGCATTACTGTAATTCCAACCACATTTGCGCAATCTGAAAAAATCCAACTGTTTTTGAATGGGGAGACATTGCGTTTCCTGCCAATAATCAAGCCCGCCATCGCTTGATTATGGTAATTTAACCCTCGCCTCAGCAGGGAGTGACATTAATCCGAGGGGGCGCTCTTGTAATGGATGGTAAATTGTGAATTTAACTCACTAGATATTGAAAGTTCCAGTTGCTATGGATAAATGGGCAAATATATTTACTCATAGGACATTTAAAGAACTGCATGCAGTTAAAATAAGCAAAAAAATATCACAAGGGTGATATTTTGTGCACAAGGGTATTTGGATAGTTACAGCAATGAGTCTGACTGCTTCCCATCTCGTCACCTTTTATGTTGATCTGTGGCACATGCCCTCCAACAGGCTCTCGGCGTGTCAAGTCAAAATGACCGCTCTGTCCTCAAGAAGAAGCTTAAGGAGATGAGAAGAGAGGAGAAGGATCAAAGGAAGGAAGACAAGAAGCCGAAGGAGGGTGAAGGTGAGGAGGGAGCCAGGATGCCGAGTGACACGTCGGTAAATGATGTCGGTGGGTGTGGCAAAACCATAAGAACAGAGTCTCTGCTGTAAAACCAGCTTGAGAAGTGAAATCACCTGCAGCACCAGCATTTTTGGAATGGAAACCAGTGTTTTGTGCAAATAGAAATGTATAGATCTACTTCATACATCTTGTTTTTAAATGCACCCTGGGGGCTTATTTGAATCTCTACCACAAATTGATTCCAGCATCGTGATTCAGACAAATTAAATGTATTTAACTGGGAAGTGTGTATTTACCCATCTTGCAATGATGGGTTTTTATTCGAGTGTTATTTATTCTTCAAATAATTTTTAAATGTGTGCTGATTTTTTTGCACTCAGGAATTTGCTGTAAATGCTTTTTTGTGTGTTTAATAAATTATTTAAATTGCATTGCTTGAAATTCTCCTTTAACAAAATATGAATAGGGAAACGCAAGAAAATTAACATTTTATTCAAAAGCATAAAAAAACATTCATTTGAACTCGACATATCAGGCAGCTGTGTATTAGACAAAGGTTTACTGTATGGCAACGCATACACAACTCTGACTAGAAGTAAAAACTATGGCAAAAATGACACCTGCACTGATGTGCAAAATACAATTGTGTGATCTGGTAATACAAACTATGCTGGGAAAAGGATGCATTTTGGTTTTGGTTCCATCATGAGTATTTACACTTCATGCTTGTTGACTTGAAAATAGTCTTTGCAAGAACAGAAGAAATTTCTTTAAAAATATAAAAACTTTTCTGTACAGCTGCCAAACTAAGGTGCTATTTGCACCACACAAGAACCCGTCGCTTTTGGCTCTGATGCAGCACAGTGTTTCTCACAAATTTAACGTAAAAACAGCTTAGCCCCCCCCAACCCCCAACAACTGTGTTCCTTATTTGATCATAAACGCCTTAATTTTCAAAATTATATTGAATTTCCAAATTTTCATCTCAATGTACAAAAAAACCCCAGCAAAAATGTGACTCTATATACATGAAGAATTCTTGAGATGCGACGTTATCTGCACTTTTCTTTCCCCACAAAGGTTTTTCTTTCATCTGATCCAGTGTTGTAAACGTGGCTCTGTTTGGTAACATTTGAAAAATAACGTACTTCCATCTTTGGTGCCCTGTGGAGAAAAGAAAACATTTTAAATTCTAATGAACACAAGACTTTCATACAGACCAAGTCACTTGGTGTTGAACTGAAACAGAACGAGCTAAAGGATCATCTGTGTTGATATTCAAACCAACCAGCCGGTCTCTTTGTCTGCTCTTCCCTCTCTTAAATTAATGTTACTAATAAAACCTTTTTTACATATAATTTTGTATCAAAAATGTTAAGTCGTACAACAATCCAAATGTGTCTCAATATGCATTTAGATTTAACAGAAGTTTATTCTAGCAATCACATTCAAATAAATATACACAACGACCCAAAATTCAGCTCAATTCTCAGAAAATAAAAATGTTTCATAAGAACAAAAGAACAGGAAAATAGAATTGTTATAGCCTGCATAACAACGGGATAGTTGCCGACATCCTCCATGAGGAGGGTAAACTAAAGATGCTGGCTGTCACGACTGACTGCTGTATCCAACTGCATTAATTTAAATGTTGAGTGGAAGGAAAAAATTGCTCTACAAATATGGATAACTGTAGACCTTTGTTCAAGAGCAGGGGTGGGGAATCCTGGTCCTTGAGGGCCGGTGTCCTGCAACTGTTAGATGTCTTCCTGATCCAACACACGTTGATCCAGCAACTGAATCACCTCCTAAGTGTAGTCAAGTTATCCAGAGTCCTGCCAACGACCTCATTATTTGACTCCGGTGTGTTGAAGGTGAGATGGACCTAAAAGTTGCAGGAGACCGGCCCTCGAGGCCTGGAGTTGCCCACCCCTGCTCTAGAATGAGCTTTATTTTAGAATAGAATGAGACGCCAGCCAACAATGCTTAAAGCACCAATGTCTGCTTTATTTACCATTTTGTCACTTTACTGATTAGCCAACTCACCGAAATCCCACAGACAATCTATAAAGTTTTCAGGGCAAAGATTAGACACCAGAGCAGAAGAATCATTTATTGTATTCAGTTTTTCTGAGAAACTGAATGCATTTTCAATTCAAGCCCACAATAGCCGAATTTAAAGGAAAATGTGCAATGAACCTGTTTCACTTTTTACATTAACTTTGACATTGTAATGTGACACGAGATGCACTTGTAACGGAAAGTGGCGCGACTGTGCCAAGAAAGGCCAACGTAAGACAAAAACCATGAAATCTCACCGCTGACTTTTCATGCGTTTGACGTCAGCTTCTCTTTGTCTGATGGATTCTCCTTATTTTTCCCAAAGGCTCCACACTGAAATGAGGCAAGTCAATAAAAACGTTATTGCAAAGGGCTTTTATGTCTGCCACTTGCTGACGGTAATAAAGTCTTTTATTCGTACCTTCCAAAGAAGGAAAGTCAGCAGGGCCAGCAACATCAGGATCAACAGGATGGACAGCAAAATGATCCACCAGGCCACTCCTCCAAACCGAGCCAAACGTCTCTCTGGAAACACGGTCATCCTCACCTGGAAATCACGGCAGAAAAAGCAAGAACAATTACACATCTGGACTTTGGCCTTTTGCAGCCTGAAACAGATTTCCCAGGACTTCTCTGTATTTATCTGCATCACGTTTCCCTATCAGTCCTGATTAGCTTGTTATTTAATGCTAATATGTAGACATCCTAAGTCTGTCAGCAGATTCTGAGCTCCAAATTTCTGCAGCTCCTTCAGATCAGAATCATTGTGGGCGTTTTGTCTGCCTCTCTGACCAACGCTGCCCTTGTCTGGACTGTCAGATGTGGCGTACCGCCATCTATTGATAGGTTTGTGAATGTGCCACACATTTTCAGTTTTTTTTAGATCACAGATGGAGACGATCATACAATGTAGTGGGGATACGACTTTTATGCCAAAATTTTTTTTTTTAAATTAAAAAATGAAGAAAAAATTGGTAAAACAATGAGTGTCAATTTGTATTTGTCTTATTTTTTCTTTCATTTAATTTTTATAGCAAGTCCAACTAAAAGTGTCTGTCAGGTTCTATTATTTTTTTCTCTTCCATTCACCTGAGGGTGTCAATTGTCTTATCCAATTTGTATTGTTTAACATTGTTTTATGTTTTATTTTTTCTCAATGTTTCAATGTTGAAAAGTGTCCTTGGGTGTTTTGAAAGCCGCTGACAAATAAAATGAATTAATATTATTATTATTATTATTATTATTAACAAACCGTGAAACATGTATCCCATTTTTCCCCCCCGTAAACAATAAAGCTTTTTTCTGCACCAACAAAATGGAAAACATTAAGTAACTGTGCAGCTTTTAAGAAACTAAATGTATGGAAAAACCTTCTATGTTTAAGATTTACAATGATTTACAACTTTTTGTTTGTTTTGTCAAAATTTAGTTTGTTTTATTGAGCAGAGGTGAAAAAAACTCCAAATCATTTTTCTTTCTATGAACAAATCCATACACAATAGATGGATGCACAGATTAAATTACCATTTAAAAGACCTTTTTACTAACTTAGGTAACTTGTTCCACTTTATAACTCTACACGACTAATTATAAAGTACAATGCACAATTTTGTAATGATCTATTATGTAAAATACCCATTGTAACCACCTAAGTGGTTACAATGCCTACAAATTAAAGGGGCATGACTACATTTGAAAAGGTGCTATGTATATAATTCAAGTCAAAATTAGTTATACAGCGACCAAGAAATAATCAAAATATTTTAATATTTTGGTCATTTTACAGTCCCAGTGTCGGGATTGCTTAAAAACATCTCTGCGTCCATTCTCCTGACTCTGTTTTGGGTTTATCAATGTCACACAGATAATTTTCTATTTGTGTGTCCTCACCTGGGTCTCAGCACCCTGCTCCATTGCTATCGTTGTCGTGCTATTAATATGCAGCGACGCCTCCACCATCACATCCACATAATCGAAGCCCGAATATTCCTTTTTTTTAAGAAGGGAGAAAGTCAGGTTTATGTTGCAATAATATCAAACATACACATGCCTATATTTATGACAGAATATAGGCATTTTCTTTCTCTTGCCCAGATTCAGGACAAATGCTTTTTCAAACGTAACTTTAATTGGTCTAAAAGCAATCGAAGAACATAATTAATATTAGTGAACAAGGCTTCTTTTAGCATAGGCTCAACAATAAGAATCTACAACTGCAAGTCAAATAAGACTAACAAAAAGGTTTTAATTTTACATAATCCACACAAAACAAGCAAACTTCATTCAGACAACCAGACAACCTGCAGCTCATCTTAAATCCTCACTATTAGTGGAACAAACATAACAGTCTGTCTTTCCTACCTGTATGAAAGTGTTATTGCACAGGCGAGAGTCCAGAGTGATGGTCGCCTTGTAGTCCAGGTCCCCCAGGAGGCACTTCATTGTCACACATTTTGCTCCATTGCCACACGACTGTACACAAACAGATCATTGTGTCGTTACCCTCACTGGTGGGGAGTGCAAGTTAAATATAGTATTTAATAAAGTCTGAAGAGAAGATGGTGCATGTGTCGTAATACCAAAGACTTGTACTTCTTTTCTCCAATTAAGCGTGAAAATGTCCCATTGATCTCTTTGGTAATGTCTCTTCTTTTTCTGTTAACCAATTTCTTAAAAAAGAAGAAGAAAAAAAAACATAAATTATGATTTTTCTTTGTATTCCTCAACATGTATTCAGTCAGTGGAAATAACACTAGTCAAACAGCCAAAAAAGAAAGTCTAGGTGTTTCAGGGTAATTTTGATGCTCAATCAGGTCAACTTTCTGAATTAAGTTGCATATTAGTTTGGGATGAAGTCATGATGGCTGATCACTGTTGAGATATCCCTGCTGCCGACCAAACGAAGCGTTCGAAGAAACAAAAATTCTTGCCCTGAATTTTGCACAATGAAGATTTAATTTTCAATTTACATGTATTTACCCTTATCTGTGTTTATTACTCATTTTAAAGAAATCCAATTTTTAAGTAATACACTCTGCTTTTTCACCTAAAAAAATGTTTTTCTGACATTTTTGTGATAATGTCACAAAAATGTCATCAATTTAGTTATTAGATCGAATTTCTCTAAATCGAATTAGAATAAAAACCTGACCTGTTTGAGAAAAGTGGATGTTATCTTAGGATTCAGCCATGCAAAATAATCCTAATTCAGATGAAAAAACATAGACAACTTCCAAACAATATTTTTTTGTAACCTGGTGTAATCCATGTATTAAACACAAAATTATACTTCAATCTTTTGACATTTAAATACAGACAATAAGGCAGATGAAGACCATGTAAGTTTCACTTTCTCTTCGGGCCGAGGTGGGAGTCCAAACTTCACTTTTCTAAGTTGTCCGTCTCTTCTTGGGGGATCTCAGAAATTCCCAAACACTGATAGCAGTTAAATATGCTAAATGTTAAATGGCCTGTGATTACATAGAGCTTTGTCAAGACCTGACAGTCCACACCTGTGGACTTGGTTTACAATCATTTCTCAACTCGGTCTTCCTGATCCGTCCAGTGGTCTTCTGCTTCATTCACTTTTTTCCTCACCTTTCCAAGATGGTCGATCTCCTCTTTAGGAGAGCACTCTATCTTCTTCAGATCTGTGGAGCTGATCTTCATCAGGTAGAGCAGATGATGGTTTTCGTCTGTCATCTTTGGCCACTTTATGTAAAGGGTGACCTGTCCAATGTCTTTCAGTCGCTTTCCTCGGTTGATGATCTGTTTTAATGGTGACATCAGTTCATACGTTGGAAATATGCAAGTCTAAAATTTGGGACGACATCACTTAATAAAAAGACAAGGTTATGCTTAGCATGAACAGCTTGTAATTGTGGCACACAATTTCTTGTCAAGACTAATTTTTTGGACCACAGGATTTTAAATTAATCAAATGAATGATTCTTTTCTTTTTATTTCTGCAAGTAAAATTCAATTTATTCGAATGGGTTTTTTTTTACACATGATCAGATGAGTAAATGTCTGTTTGTATGAGTTTTGTATCAGTTTTCTTTAATTTTGTTTCGTTTTTTTAAGCAAAACGTACATGCTTGTGGCATCAGACAGGGTGGACGCATTTCTATACTCACAGTGAACCAGTGTTTGATGGCACTGCCCATGTCACTTTCACTCTTAACATCCGTCACACCTTTGGCATCTCCATTGTAGTAGACCTGAGATGATTCAATTTGCCTGGAAAGAAAAAGAAAGCAGTTTGCGGTCAGTTGGCTGAATTAGTACGTAGCTGCGTTTCTTCCATGTGAAAATGTCTTACCCCGATAAGGACAGCTTCAGTGTGACGGCCACAGTGGCCTTTGCTTTCACGGTCATCAGATTCTGCTGCATACTTGTCCTGGTAAAAATGGACACAACATCTATGCTAAAAGAAGTGAACTGAAAGCTACCCAAAGGCTTACAGAAGCAGAATCAGACACTTACGTTTTTAACTTGAGCTCAATTTCCATTTCAGCCGTGTCAGTGATATCGAACAGGATGTAGAAGGTTGTCTGTAAACAAACGAGTATTTAAATTAATTACAGTATGCATTCTGACGAGACTCGTTTGTCAGGTTAAAAAAACCTTTTAAAGCAGGTAATAAGCCTTCATGGTTTTTTAATTTGATGTAAGTAGAAAATCATAATAATTAAAGGAAATAAAGGCTTTCAAAGATTAATATTTCACTTGGTAAGTCATTTCCTGAAATAAATAGACTTTTCAATAAAATTCAAATTTACTGAAGGGGTTTCTACATTATCTAAACTTAAATAGGTGCTGAATAGAAGCTCAGAGTATCTTTTCTCACCTCTGAGTCATGTTTGAAAGGATTCCCAACGTCACAGTCAACCTTAGATCCATTTTGGTTTGGGTTGCAGGAGACTTGCTGTAATCAATGATAACTCACCATTTAGAACCAGAAAGTACATGTGCGAGAGACTGACGGTCGGATAAGAGAAACTCACTCCAGCTTTAAGCATGTATGTAGCGTAAGTCACAGATCTGGGGAAGTTAGCAACCACAAAAGCCTCATATGCATCTTCTCCCTTTGGATTGGTCACTGTCACTTCTAAGGCAACCCTTTTTTGGCCACCTAGTGAGATCACCGGCACTCCATTTTCCCTTTAAACACATTGGATTACAAGCAACAGTTCGTATGCTGGTCAGTGTAGCTTTGTTTGCTTCACCAGAAAAGACAACCCTTTTGGTTAAATCTGTAAATCCTCTTACATTTCTAAAGAATAAACGTCATCTCCATCTTTGTAGACGTAGCGATATTTTAGCATCAGGTTGCTCGTGCACACGTCATCATCGCCACATCCGTCTTTCAGAAATGCCACCTGCAAGCAAGTTGATGCACATCAGAAGCAATACTAAAGCAAGACATGGTTATTTCATATGTACAACGAGAAAATGCAAACGTACGTTTGATCGAAATGGTTCTACGTCTTTGGGATCCAGGACAGGCGCAAGCGGAGCGTTTTGGGCCTGTCTACGTTTGCGTTTAGCATTCTGGATGTTCACAGAAACATCGATGGGGATCCCATGCAGCTTGTCCTTAATGTTGTTCTGTTAGAGGGGAATATCACACAATATTTGTCATATCACACAATACATTTTTAGATAAGCAACAGAGAGAGAGATGTGTGAGCGTATACCTTCATGACAAGAGAACGAGTGACACATTTTTGCGGCTCTTTTGCATCCATGGTAATGAGCCCGGTGGACAGACTTTCCAGATCTGTGAATGTCCCCCTGGGCTCGAGATTGTTTTTTGTGCGATCAGCATCCACTTCAAAATGGTACTTCATGGCTAAATGCAACACAAGAGGCGACGCAGCACAAGAGAAAGATACTTTATGTGCAAATTCACACAAAATAACAATGATAGGCTGTATAGTAAAGGCTAATTTACAATATCAGAAAAATAATACTGTAACAAAATGTAACAGAAAATATACTTTCCAATAAGTTAATCTCAGACAAGATAATAATTTCACTAAAGTCTTTGGAATCAAGAAGATAGTTTTGATGTGTTGCATCAAAAATATCTATATAACTTTTTTATATGATGCAGGCTTTTGAGTTCTTTTGGTCAGTTGTTTTGTTCTCTTACAATTGTCATTCTTTCTCTTATTGTTGAATCATGGACATTGACTAATGAGATCATGGCTCATGGTTCTTTTGTGTCTTCCTGGATAAGTTGTGGATGCACTCCTGATTTCTTGAGTATACAGGTCAGAGAAGTAATCAGGTACGTTTGTTTGCTTGCATAAGACTTGCCTTTCCACAGAGATGTTGAATGAAACATTTAGGAGTGACTAAACAACAAACACAGTGCAAAATGTACAAGGAGGAAGACACTTTTTTCACTACAATATACTGCTGATATCTACATTGTGAAAATACAATTAAAAAAAAAACTGTTTTAGCAAAAAATGATTCGAAAGGAAAATGAGGTTCTGCTCACTCAGCGGGGTAGAAGAGCTCTGCGCACCACCGGTGTAGCTGAAGCATGCTTCAACGTTCAGGCTGTGGGAACAAAAAAGTTAAACTAAAATCAGACATACAGTATCTCTGGCAAATTAATTTTTGACCGGATTTTTACATGTCTACAAGTTAAAAGCAGATATTGAATATAAAATTAGATAATGGCACAAAACAGTATGAAATACTATGAAAAATATCTTCTTATGTTCAAGTCATAATTGTAGATTTGAGTGAATCTACAATCATGGCAACACAAAAATGTGAAAAAAGGGTAAGAGACAAGAACTGAATTTAAGAAAGACTAAATAATATTCCTAGAAAAATTTCTGGAAGATTTAACAAAAAAATACATAATTTTTTAACAGATTAGATTTATATAACTAAGTTAGAATTGTCAGTAATTATTAGGTCTTTGCAAGGATGATGTTGAAGGACGAGACAGGCGCACTTACCAGAAACCTTGAGGACAGTTCTTCTTGGTGAGGTCAATTTTTTCTGGCGTAATAGTGATTTTCTTCTTAATGCCAACAACTGGTCGGGTTCTGTGAATAAACAATTCAGTGAGCATCTCTGTAAATATCACCGCCAGGTCAGAGTAATGCATCAGTGCATCAGCTTTAAATTTCTCACTTATAGACGAAGACAGAGTCTGAGAGGGATCCAACGGCCAGGTCTGGATACGAGTTCTTGTCCAGGTCCATGTTGCCTGCTAATGAATAGCCAAACTGCCTCACTCCAGACTTGGCGGACAAAACCTAAAACACAAGCTTTGTTAAGGTGTGGGTTACCTACTGGATACAAAAAAAGACATCTGCATTTGGTGTCCAATGGAAACAAAATACAGACTACGTTGTTTTGAAGACTAAAGACACAACTGTAGGTTCCTAATTATCCAAAGCAAAACGCTAAGGGACAGTCTCATATAGGAAGATTTAGAAAGTGATTGTACTAGTTTCTACACCTGTGTAGCCTTTTTGCTGAATCCTTCTCCGGCTGACCCGTGGAAAATGTAGACCTTTCCTGCCCCGTTGTCCTCATAAGGAGCTCCGACGGCAAAATCTGACAGCGAGGCAGCATGTTTCAGCATCTTTACAACATAAAGGCTGTCAAATACAGACACACAAACAATGCCTCCTCCTTACCATTGCAACCATCCTGGTTGATGTCGCCAAGGTTCTCCACGGCGAGGCCAAACATAGAATCTGCGGGTCCATCCATTCTTGTTGGTGTGATGTCATCCCACTTTCCAGCCTTGTTGATGTAAACGTAGACAGCTCCTCCAATCTCAGATTCCTTCTCAAAGTACTGAGGGGCTCCAACAACTATGTCATCCCATCTAACGAAGAAGAAGATCATAGACTCATTAGAGTACTGTGAAATTGTAGACAGTGAGAGCAGATGTTAAGGATGTGTTGGTTAACTCTGCACTCTTACCCATCCCCGTTGAGATCCAGCACAGTCACGTCATATCCGAAGGAGGAAGCCAGGCCCTCGCCTTTAAGGGTGAACTCCTCTCGCATGTCTCTGCGATCCTTAGAGCCTTTCTTTAGCAGAATCACCGCTCCACTGAAGTTAGCTCTGGGAGCTCCTGCCACCACCGTCAGTTGACCCTTGTTGGTCAAAGCTTGTCCAACGGCCATCGAGAAACCTAAAACAGAGTTCAACATAGTTAATAGTTATAGACAACATAGTTAACATAGTTACAGAAAAAATGTATAACTGGCATAATGATAAAACACAAGTATTTTACCCAAGTAGCTGTTGTCAGGAGTGGGGACGTCATTGGGATTTTTTGCCTTCTCACCTCCTGTTTCCAAAGGCACCTCTTCATATAAACCCAAGTCATAAAGAGTATCGTTCCTTTGCTCCATGTGCACCAAGCCTTAATTAAAAAAAAAAGTACACCAAAGGAGAGGAGACGAGATTAGTTGATATTTTACAAAAGTCTACTAAACTCTTAAGACTGCAGTGTATTTTTTACCCAAAAAAAGAAATATTTTTTACATATTTGTTAAAACCACCATGATGTCATGACACTATAATATGAGATGAATAATCTGAGAAAAAAATTGGCTCCTCTGTCTTTTCTCTGTACTCCCAGTACTAACCAAGCAGAAACAACCAATCAGAGGCCGGAGGGGAGTTACATAGTCAATCAAACTTGTGTACACACTGCTCACATCCCTCCCTCTTGCTCTCAGCTTCTTCCTGTCAGCAGACCACGTCACGAACATCGGTGGCTAGTTAGCCTGGCCACTGATGACGGCGGATAAACAGCAAAAGCAGCATTGGGAGGAGTTGGATCTTTTCACAGCTCATGTGTCTCATATTATGCTGTCACAACATGGTGGCAATTTTAACAAATATGTAAAAAACTTTTTTAAAAAATAGTTTCATACTGCAGCTTTATCACAAAAATGAATCTACTACAAATCCTTTTGTAACAATAAGACTTTTTTCATCTCCATGGGAACTGGGAGCGGTACATGTTGAGCCAAAAACATCTCTTTCCATCCTAGTTTTTAAATTTTACTGAAGCCCTTGCAAAAGCATTTTGTCAAAACATTCTTATGAAAGGAATACCTATTAAATCAACAAAACAAAACATCAAATTTGTTTATATGCTGACAACATCCTGCTAATACTTTAGACCCATATTCTTCAATGGTTGAAACAATCAAAAATAATTAATCCAGTCTCAAAAATATCTAATTAGTCCAAAACATAAGTTAATGGGAAAATGAATCCTAACTGTTCAACTGTCCTGGTGCCTAAAGTAAGTAAATAAGTAATTTTCACAGAAATAAAGTCACAACGCTCTGTACAACACAAAGCAAAGTTATACTAAGAATAAAAATGAACACAAGAAGCACAATACAAACAAAAGAGCTTTGAGTTGGTCTTTAAAAACTAACTAAAAGCAAACTGTTTCAAAATGCAAGTTTAACCTAAACACGCTACCTTTCCAGTCGTAAGCTCCTGGAGCTCCAAAGATGAAGTAGCGGTGTTCCAAGTCGAATGCAACAGAGACGCCCTGCTGGCAGGAACCAAACAGCTGATGGCCCGGGTTCCGACCTTTGCAAAAATGCCAGTCACCTCCATCTGGCACTCCATCTTCTGCTGGCTTTTTAAGAGTTAAGTCTTGGCTTAGCACGTAGCAGCGGCCGAGGATGTTACGGGTTTGAGATCTCAACTCCTGGTACCGATGGGCGCATGTCTACCGTGGACAGAGAAGGACATATTGACTGAGAGATTCTGACAGACAACTTGGCCATAAATGTTTGGGGGGAAAAAGAAAATCAAAATGTCTTTTTGGAACGGCATTCTCACTATAATTTTGCCTCCTGGCCCTTGACTGCTGACCGACACCCCCATCCACTGATTTTCTTTATTTTCGATTGACACATTTTCTGTGAAAGAACAGACAAAAGTCAAAAGATAAACAACACAATAAAACTCTATTTTTTTTAAGTAAATAAAAAGGTTGAAACCGGAAAAACAGAATAGCCAGTCAAAATATAACTTACCATCATTATCAAACATAACTCTTTGGCAATTACTGGGGTTGGGGCTGATTTCACATTTGTAGAGTCCTCCTGTCACCTTAGATTTCTGATTATTCAGCGCTTTCTCTTGCGGCGCTCCAACCAGCAGTCTGCAACAGAAGCACATGCATATCAAGGCAATTCTTTCACAAAGCATCATAAAAATCTTAAGGTGTCTTTTTTCTTCTGTGATAACATTTCCAGGATAGGGAAGTTTTCTGAGGGCCTTTTTTTCATTTTTTTTCTGCTCCCAACATAAGGACCAAGCCCAGTCTAGCAAATTAAATTTACTCATTCAACAGCCATGATTTGAGTAGAGAGGTGCAACCTTTTTAAATGTCACTCTCTGATAATGAATCAGATGAAACATTTCCTAATTCATCTACTAAAGAAAATAAACTGAGTGAAGAGTTTCCAACCACAGAAAGATTCAGCAGTTGGATGTTTATTAAAAAAATCATCAGTTGAAAGAGCAACAGCAAACCTTTAGAAAACAGTTACGACTTAATGCAATTCTGTAGTAATGATATCGATTACAAATGCAATCCTGGGCATCTTCCCAAACATGATAACTCAGTTTTTCACCACAAAGAGTCAACAGTGCTAAAAACTGACCCTCTGTTTTTAGAGGCAGAATCATGGAGAATTTTACCTTTCATTGAAAAAGGTAAAATTATCAAAACACTGGGAATGCAGGAACAAAAAAGATTGAGGTGACGCACAGACAGAGCAAATGAGACTTAATCAGATCTAAAAAGGCACTTCTGGAAAACCAACTAGTGAGGATTTAATGCACAGTAGAGGATGTGTATTTAAGATAAAGTGAACAATAAACATTATTTTAACTGAGTCAGCTAAAGTTGAGTCAGCTAAAGTTGGGTCAGCATATTGCAAGCACCAGCTTGGACAAAAACATATGAAGTATTAAAGATATGAAGTATTAAATATATTCAATATATGAAGAATAATGGAATACATTGAAGCATCTGGAAAGTAGCAGTTCCTGAGTGAAACAATATAATGATGCAAAAACACAAAAGGCATATATCACAGTGAACACGATGTAAGTGCAAACACACTGAACAAGACTGTTAGAATAAAGTACTAACGACAAACTAAATCTTACTAAAACTTTAATAACATAGCAGTGACTTAGGGAGAGAAAAAAACAAACTAAAATCCCAAGAGTCATGAAAATTCATGGCAGTGGTTTTATGAACTTTAATGAAGCACTGGGACTCTGTATTAATAAATGCATGTTCTTAAATGGCTGGTCAGAAAGAAGGAACAAGAGAAATCTTGATTAGGACAGATGTCGTTCATTCAGTTTCTCTCTCAGATATACCTATTATATTTGCTTGCACAAGTTAGTGTAAGTGGAACTAACTTTAGTATAAAATGTTAAGATTTTCTCCCAGTAAAGTCTTGAATCGCTTTTGCATTGACTGCTTGGTTTTTGTGGTTTACTTTAAGTTGCTCCTCTTGCCATTTTTCCCCCAAATTCCTTTCACTTTTTTCAGCAGCATCACTGACATTCATATTCTCACACAATTCTCCTCCTAAATCTCTAAAATGTACATTAATTCCCACTATTAACACCTTTCCAAGTTGAACCTCTCTTTCACGTTCTCGCGGAGACAGCCTCCTCATCTTGCGGATGTGAGACCAAAACACAAGCAGACATTCACAGGTCTCCACCCACTCCTGTCGGTACAAGAACTAATGTCCCCTCAGGACATAAAATTCTCTGGAACGCGTAAGTCTGACTAAAGGTTGGCACGGACAGAATGAAAAACAGTGCTGTGACTCACTGTGCACACCCAGCTGTATCATCCAAACATGCAAGCATACATGTTGGTACAAAAACACCTCCGAGAACTCCGAGGACAAATTAATTACCTGCCTCTTCTTTTGCCTCGAGCTAAGCGTGCATCGAGCAGCACGCTGACCTCTGGTGCTCTCCCAAGTGATGAAGGTTAATACCTCAATGTTTGCCTTACTACCAACAAAAGACTCTGGGAACACTTCAATAACCTTCAAGTTTTTGTTAATCAAATGCAAATAAGCACACAGCAGTGAGAAGTAGCACCTTTGGGTAAAACAAAGGAAAGGAAGTCGTCACTCAAGACGTTACTTGCCCTATCACAGCTGCTCTGCTTCAGAGGTGCAAATCAAAAACTTTACTACATCATCAAATTAAGAGAAAAAAAAAACTTGATCTGGTTCCCAAACTCTTTACCTGCAAGTCAACAGTGGCAGAGATGCATAACCCTAACAAATGTATGCATGTATTCATGTATATAGCCATTCCATCAAGCCAACTAAATGACAGCACAGTAAAAAGACGACTTGTAAACTGCCAGATTATGAATAAAGTCATCAGAATTACAGCAAGCCATTTTCAAATTTATCTAAGATTCTGAGAGCTGAACAACTCCTAATTGGTGTTTCCTGGGCCACTTCTGGGCTCTCTAACCCCCAGTTTATTTTAGCTTTTCAAGCTCACTATTAACATGATTGCAAGCTGCCTTCATGTGTCATGAAAAAGAAAAATATTTTTCTTCTGATCTCACCTGAAGACAACCTAAAAAGAAAGAAAGAAGAGAGCAAAACAACTGCAAGTCTAAAAATTAGTAACCTGGAAAGAAAGTGACACAAGCAAATACAGTTGGTGCAAAAACCTAAGACTTAGACTTAGACTTGAATAATACAGAAATGAATTCCTTTCCAGATATAAGTTTCATCTAAACTCATACTTTGGTTCTTACATTCTCTTGTCCTGTGGTCTAAGTTGTTGGTGCATTGCGAGCGAAAAGCCGAACAGGCTCCCTGGGTTTCCATCTCTCTGCAGGACATTTTCCGTGTCCAGATTGAACGCAGAGAGTCGCCTACATCCTAGTAACAAGATGAACAGCCACAGCCAGCTGTTGGTGCAGCCCTCCATTAGAGTGTAAATCTTCCTCGAAGAGGCAAAAAGGTGAGTCTCTGGGGAAGAAGGTGCAGAGTGCAATACGAGACACCGGATGAGAGTTAAATGCTGTTTCACGTTCTGCTCCTCCCTCCCGTCCTTCACCACACCTTAAATGCTTCATACCTAACTCACAGTTGAACCTACATTTCTATAACCTCAGGGTGTTTTTGTTAAATGCACCAACTTGCAACTGTTTTCAATGAACAAAAAAAATCAATAGTCTGCCACAACTAATATTACCAGTAGCTTCTCTAAATTCAACAGAAAATGCATCTTTATATGATTACTGCCAGATCTACATTTTTAATTCCTATGTGAAGGTATCTTAAATTCTTAATGAATCACTATTAACTGTTATATATGTCTTAAAATGTGACTTATAACCAGACACCAGCTGGTTCCTAATAAATCTTTATCTACTCTTTATGAGTAAATATCTCTGTTTACTTCATATTATCAGGGCTGAGCGCTGCAGCTTCAGAATTAGCACCATCTGATGGAGCTTGTTTCACTGAATGAGCAAAAGCAAATATATTAAATAGCCAAATATTCATAATTATTTACTAAATATACTAAACTTTTGAAATAGTCAAAGATCTGAATGCAAATGATTTGACTGCTAAATGGTATGACTGCACCACTGAATATGTTTTTGGATTTTTATTTCCTTTTCATTTATGTTTGATGATTACTGACGTTGCATAAGTTTAATGTCTTTTAGTGATGTTTTCTTTAAAGTCATTATTTTAAATAAATTAATTAAAATTGAAATCTTGATGCAACAACAATAATTCTGAAGAAATTTAAATGGGGCCTGCCAGAGTGTGCCCGTCTGATGCTACAAATTAGCATCATTGCTAAAGTAAGCTGCAATGTACTCAATAGCATGTGGAGAGTCACAAACATGTTGAGTAACATGGACTCACTCCGTTCTGCATGTTAAAATTAGGGTACAAGTTAAAATGAGCCAAATTGCTAACATTAGCCTAAATGCTGTCATTAGCATGTTGTTTTACATTTACTTCCTCCATTCAGTATACTAAGAGTGACTAATAAATAAGAAAAATAGATAAGAGCTATTTTTAGGGAAAAGGCTAATGCTAATGGGGAGCAGTGAAATGCTAATCTTTGTGCTAATGTTAATACACTGCCTTGCTGCACCATAGTTACCGTAGACCTCAACGATTAGATCCCTGATCAAAACGTGCATTTGTTTTAGAGAGAAGTGGAAAAAAGTGGCCGTATTACCTTGTTTTTACGTATCTTTGGGTCAAAGGTCAAATGGGCAGCCAGATGTACAGGTTGAGTATTAATCCTCTGGTGTCCACTCATGATCTAGGAAAGGAAAAGGTGTTCCAATCTAGTGCAGAAAGAAAGAAAATATTAATTCACTGACAGAAATTGAACTAGCAACGCCACAATAATAAACTGCAGTAGTTTCTGAGTGTGTTGGGTGACAGAACACCAAAAAGTAGCATGTGACTGTGACGAGATTCTCCAAATGCTTTAAAAGTGTAAATCTGAGATGCATGGCATGAATTTGTAGTGCAATTTATATGCAATGTAAGTTTTCTATCACACCAGGAATTAATTCACAAGGCCAGAAAGTCACAAATTTGTGAGTTTTGTTGTGGTGAATCTTAACTAGGATTTCATGACATTCGTTCAACAACGTCTTTCTTTCTTCTTGCCACTTTTACATAGAGGTCAGATTTATGGCCAATAGTTGTGCTGTCCAGAACTCAGAGCCTCTTTGCTGTCATACTGGTCTATCCCACAAAAAGAAAATTAAATCTGGGGATGTAATGTAATAAAGTAAGTTATGAATATTTTGTGACGTACTCTATATTTGCAAGGTAACTGTCTCCTCTATTTATCATTGGGTTTTTTGTTTCAGAATATTTCTAAAATAAATATTCTGAATTTCAGTTTGAGGTTTTCCCAAAAAGCACATTATTATTATACTCCTAAACTATGTCCTTTCTGCAGATAAACAGATAGGACATAGATCTTACTAAAGTGAAGAGTTGTGTCATGTGTAGATGTTCATTGGCTAAAAGCAAAACGAAACAAGTCCTGAGTTGCTGAAGAAGAGCAGTAATATGATGTGAAGCCAGTTCTCTGACACAGACACACGGGAGGTGAAGAGGCTGCGCCTGGATTCGCCTGCGCCTGGACTCGCCTGCGCCTGGACTCGCCTGCGCCTGGACTCGCCTGCGCCTCGGCCCGTTTTGTTTTTAAAGCTGCAGGTCCAGTGCTGGAGGATGGAGACATGTGAGTGAAGCACAGTGTCCTGCATGGTAAAACACATTCTTCAGTCAGTTTTAAAATCAAAAGAAATGCCTGGTCTTAGTTTTTACGCAACTACAGCAATGATTCATTAACATGCATACATGTGTGTATGAGCTGGTGATTCTTTGCATCAAGTTCCTTTATTTCCAATTTAAATCTATCAGTTTACTTTGGACTTTGAATGGGTTTTGTAACAAAAATCTGTCTTTCCATTTTTATCAAACCTATTTCTTTTTTTTGTCTGGCAACTTCCGCTGCATCCAGATGTTGTCTCTCAAGAGAAACAAGATCTCAGACCTGTTTTTACCTGTCATAACGTTCTCACTTTCATAGTAATCACCATGCGCTCTGACAAGTTCATGCATTCCTCAACCTTATTCAACCTTCCAACATTTCCAGGTCTCCCAATGTAGAGTTAATCATTTGTTCACAAAGACAAGTGATAACACCATTGTTTGCCTTTGTTATCATTTGTCTGCAAAGAAAAATTATAAGTTTCGGAAAACAGTAAATATATAACCATGGCATGCATATTAACTATACAGTCCCTGGCCAGTGTATTAGGTAAGGACATTCTGCTCCTCAGCAAACCAATATTATTTGTTTTATTGCTAACCTGAGTGCAATCAAGGTTTTATGTTATAGTTTTTTATTTCAATAGGCTTTTGTTAAAAAACCTCTGGTCAATTAAACCATTTCAATATGTAGGTAGGTGGTCAGTTATTCAAACTGCTTTTTTTTCCCTCACTGGACAAATTCTCCTGTTTGATCTCGCATCTGAAGCGAAAACATATTTCTAAGCTTCCCATTGTGGATATTGTGAACTACAATAATTTTGAACACAACTGAGCAGAAAAAAAGCTGTAACGTAGCTAAAAATATTTATTAAAAAAAAAAAAAACATTCAAGCCCCTGTCACACTTTCCATGGCGCCATGGTTTTTGCTCTGGCCTGGTTACAGTTTTCAGCTTGCACTCAAGATAAATAATATGCACAAACAAAGGCAAAGGAAACAGGTCAATCACTGGGACAGACTTAGAGGACTGGTGGGGGCAAGGGGGGGAGGTTATATACAGAAAATGTTATTTTTGTGTTATCTTTTGGGAGCATCTTCAAACAAAAAACAAAATATTCCATGCAAGAATAAATACAAACAGTTCAAGTCATTCAAATGTACAAAACACTATGATAAAAGTTTATGACTTCCATTATTTCAAGGCGTCACTAAATGTACTGAAGAAGCTCAAAATGCTTAAGAGACAGCCTTTGAGAAAGTCCATCTCATACATTTAGCTTAAGAACATCGAGGTCCCTTAACAACAGTGTTTGATTCAGTTCTTGAGGCTTATTTCCAAATGATTTAGTTTTCTATCTCAACGTTACAAGTCCTCAATGTGCAAGGGCAGCAAAAAAGGGGACTCTGCTGATCCATCAACAGGTGATAGATATTTTTGTTGTTGAAGTTAGGAATAGTGTTCTTTGTCATGCCAAGTTGTCACCCATGGCTTCGTTTCCAAGTTGCCCCAATTGTCTTTTGCAGAATGTACCGCTCTCTCCTCCCGTCTGATCCGAACAGCGCTGTAACTGGGAACCTTGTCCTCGTATTTGGCACGATTAAAGAAGCCGCACTGCGGATAAATAAAAGAATATCGTGAAATTATTTGTAAGAAATACTTTTGGACAAACTCCAGAGACAGCAAAGCAGATGTAGATTGCTGCACAGCATAATAAAGTTAATCAACTAAGAAGTATGTTGATTGACTGTGCCTACGTCCGGAGAAGGGATCTATTTAAATAGCACTGTTATTTCAGACAGAGCAAAAAAACCCTGCAGACGAAGTGACTGCATCTTCAGCGGCAACAGAATGAGGAAAAACAGAAAAGATCAGTGAGTGGAAATAATCTTTAAAGCAATAGATAACCCAGTTGTTGCGTGTCAGCCATCACCTTGACCATGCAAGTAAAACCGTACACATATTACCATGTGTGAAGACCTTATTTGCATCATTTCTTTTGCAGACATTGTGTTTCAGCACCTATATTAGCATATCTTTCGCAGAGCGAGAATTGCCCACTGTGTCATTAACTGGAAAGAAGCTCTTTTACAGCAAGACGGAGCAGGATGGAAAAAGTTGAATATCTGACAGATCCAATATGTTACCCTCTCACTTTTTATGCATTTGATGTCAGCTTCTCTGTTTCTGATGGGTCCTCTTTATTCTTTTTGTCAAAGACTCCACACTGGAGAGAGGCAAATCATTAGAAACGTGTTTGATCACTTTACCTGCAGTCGCTCTGCTCGTGGTGTTAGCAGTGCAACAAGTGTAGAGAATTAAAATCACACACATACATGTGCAGAATGTGCTTAATATCAGTCAGTACAGCGTAAACCGTAGCTCACTTTTACCTTCCAAAGAAGGAAAGCCAGCAAAGCCAACAGCAAGAGGCCGAGTAGGATGGACAGCATAATGATCCACCAAGGCACTCCTCCGTACCGAGCAGAACGCCTCTCTGGAAACACTGTCAGTTTCACCTGGAAACCAAACCAAAACAAATGAATGAAAAAAAAAAACCCAAAAAACATCAGCTTTATTCTAGTAATAGTAGGTTATCTAGCAAAGCAGCAGATATTCTTTAAAACATTACACTGCTCTGTGCTTTCTCAAAATCATACGTATTGCAAGTAAAATCCACTTGTCGTCTTCTGCTCCACTCATATTACACCAATTGACGAAAACTTGTGATACATCTGACATTTAGTTCTTTGATTTGGATATATTAGTAAAATCATATTTAACTGCAGAGCGGTTGGGGTTAGCAATCGACGATCCAAAAACATGGAGTTCTAGACCCTTGAAAAATATTTCACTATACACTGTAAAAAAATAAATCCCCACTCTAATTAACGGGAAAGGAAAGCTGTGGTTGCCAGAATTGTGCCATATAAACACGGTAAAATATGTATTCATACGGGTTTTTTAACAGTATCTATGGGTGTACTGGTGATGTAAAAAGTCAATATTAGTTAAACGAGTATTTAAATATAAACATTATTTTAGACTTTTTATGGAAAACTTAATGTAATAAAAGAAAAATAAATAATGTTCTTGGTTGTTTTACTGCATGTATCATAAAACATGTTCATACTGTTGTCTCGGGGTTCTTCAGCATAGTGTTTGTCGTCGCGCTGCCAACGTGGAGAGAGGCCTTTACCACCACCTCCACATGATGGGACTTGGAATAGTCCTGTTACAAGAGAAAAGAGGGAGAAACACAGACTTCAATCCTCTGTCTTTATTTGAAAAACACATTTTCAAGATAATTTAACACAGAAACGTTTCTTTAATTGAGTAATTGTCTTCACACTCCATGAAAACTTCATGCGACTACTATGTGACCTAAAGTAAACATGGTGTTTTGTGTGAAAACTATAATTCAAATGCTTGACTTTGAAATCTTTTAATGAAAGAAGCATATTTAAATTCAGTTTGGTTATGTCACATTTTCTTATGTTGGCATGTTGGCACTCTTTGCTAGTGCAATAACAGAAATCTACAACCATCAACTAAGCTTGTTAAATAAAACAAGTTAATCGTAACTATATTTTTTTTTTCTTATTTTTTTATGTTGCAGCTCATCTCAAACCAACATGAAGAAGTTGAGTAAAACGGTCCATCCTGGTTACCTCTATAAAGGTGCTATTCCACAGTCGGAAGTTCAGAGTGATGAGTGCGTTCCTGTCCAGACCCCCCAGAGCGCATCTGATGGTCACACATTTTGCTGTGCCGCCACATGACTGCACACACACAGAACAGGGTTATAATTGAAGCTTTCACTTTTAACCTGTGGAGCAAGAAATTTAAACATTACAAAGAGGGTAAACTGGTTGTGTCTCGTTACCAAAGTTTCCTTGTTGTGATCTAGGCGTGAAAAAGCGTAATCCATCCTTTCCCCTGTGATTTCTGTTGCTCTCCTCATTCTGGTTTTAACTGGTTCCTTAAAGCGAAGCAGGAGATCAATCAGTTTTTAGCACATTTTAAAATACCTGGGTAGCATGAGAATGTATTCAGTGCTCCTTGAAAACTGATCCAATCAGTTTCCTCTAGAAGTCTTTTAATTAATCAATAGAGTACCGGTGTGCAGTTTCATTTTATCTGTATGGTTAGAGGTTTATTTGATTCCCATTTGCTGCAACTGCATATGGAGGGAACAGGAACTATGTGGAAAAACTTTTTCCTTTCAGTTTATCAACTATGCACTACTTTCTAAACGTTTGTCAAGTTTATAGTGGTAACATAACAAAATGTTTAAGTGTACAAATACTAAATCTCTGAATATATTTACTCACTAAATTCAGAAGGTTCTCTTCGTTGGGTGTGCAGTGTATTCGCTCCACTCCTGTGGAGCTGATCCTCATCAGGTAGAGCAGCCATTTCTCATACTTCGTAGACTGTGGCCACTCTATTTGGAGGGTGGCAGTTCCGAGCTCAGTCAGCCTCTTTCCCAAGTTGACTATCTGTGATTGGTTGATAAAAGCCTTACTCTCCGATCCAGTCAAAAAAACAAAATATCAGCTTACAAAGTCAATTTGAAGCAAATACTGATTGTGTACACAGCGTGTTTGAGAAGCAGCTTCTCTGCACTCACCCTGAACTGGAACGCGACTGCGCTGCCGACGTCGCTTTCAGTCTTCATGGCCATCTCACCTCTGACGTTCCCACTGAAGTAAATCTGAGACGGCTGGACTTGTCTGGTGGGAACGGTGACGCACAGTTAGTAGCCTGACTCGGTACGAGTGTGTGAGTTTCTCACACGTCAAAAATCCTTACCCCGATAAGGACATCTGCAACACAATGGCCACCTTAGCCTTTGCTTTCACGGGCATTAGGTTATCCTGGGTACTCGTCCTGTAAAGGGTCCCACACTGGTCAACTGAACATCAGAATTTTGTGAATTGCTGAATGAGGAAGCAAAGTCAGAGACGTTCAACACTTGGTGAGAGCCAGAATCGGGTATTTACGTTTTTAGCACAAGTTCGACCTCCAGTTCAGAAGTGCTGGCAGAGATGCCCGCTGTACCCAAAATAAGGTAGAATGTTGTCTACAAACACACACATCAAATATGGCATGTTAAAGAGTTTCTGATACGCTTAAAAGACATTAAAAAGTGATTTAAACATAACGTCTTACCTCGGAGTCACGTTTGAACGGGTTCCCAAGCTCACAGTCAGCCATTGATCCGTTTTTATTTGCTATGCAGGTGACTTGCAGCTTCTGCAATTGGTAATAAAGCACACTGAGAACCAGAAACCAGGACCCTGGTGCTGTATGGCACAGAAAGTGCTAAGAGAATATGCAACACCTCGGGTGAGACGCGGTAAGCAGAATAGGTCAACGAACTGGCGAAGTTAGCAGTCACAGAAGCTTCGTATGCGTCGTCTCCATGTGGATTGGTCACCGTCACCTCCAGGGCAATGTGTTTTTGGCTGGTAAATGAGAACACTGGCACGCCATTCTCCCTTTAAAACAAAGTCATTTTTGAATATATATCCTGATGAGCCTGTGACGTACACGGTTCCATCGATTGCACTGTATTGTCTCTCTCTGGCGTTAGGGTTGTTACCAGAAAGTCACTAAATCAATCAGACAACATGAAAAACAAAAGGGAATATCTGCTTACATGTTCAAAGGAGTGAATTCATCTACATCAGTTGTTCTGTAGACGTAGCGATATTCTATCATAAGGTTGCTCTGACACACATTATCGTTGCCACATCCCTCTTTAATAAATTCCACCTGCAAACACATCACAGTTAAAGTCCAACATGTGCGACGTTACAGCCACATTCGATTAATTCACTTCACTCGACAGGTTTCTGTAAAAACACCTTGTTTCTAGTCGGCTGGGCATCGTTGGCGTCAAGGGCGGGTGAAAGCTGAGGAGCTAGGGTCTGCCTGCGTTTACGTCGAGCGTCTTGAATATTCACAGAAACATCGATGGGGATCGCCCGCAGCTTGTCTTTAATATTCTCCTGCAGGAGAGAAACATTGCGCAAAGTGATTTCCAAACCAGGACGTATTTTATCACAAATCCGAAAGCAAACCTACCTGTATAGCAAGTTGACGTGTAAAACATTGTTCCCTTCCTTTTGTGTTCATGGTAATGGTCCCTTTGTATATATAGTTACTATCAGAGTCAGAAGGCTCTGTGAAGATTGCTCTCGGTAAAAGATTGGTTTTCGTCCGGTCAGCATCCGCCTCGAGAGAGTAACCCACCGCTGTACAGGACAGGAAAGGGTACAGAGCGCAAGGTAAATCAACAAATGACTATATGAATTTGGTTGTTTTTTTTTAAATAACACAAAAACATAATAAAATTTTGCTCAAAGCTGCTAAACGCATCAATATTTGTCAGCTTACTTAGTCTTGGAGCATAACTGCTCGGGTTAGCAGTGTAGGTGAAACATGTCTTTACTTTCAAGCTGTAGACACAGAGAAGTTAAACCACAATAAGAAACAGCAAACATCTAGCAAGCATATTGGGTTTTTTTAAGATTTAAAAGAATAAAAAAAGCATAATAGTTAAAACCTAGTTTGAACCCCAAACAGAGACCTGTTGATTGTATTTTTCACAATCAACAGGTGAGTTGTTGACAGGTGACCGTAGGAGAGTCTAGCATGAAAAGTACATTCATGGATAATTTCCTCTTTTATGTATATGTATATAAAAAAAAGTATCTGTATTTTGTCCAGACAGCCAGTAGATGAAAAATATATCTCTCCTTCCGGGAGGAGAGATATGTTAAAATATTCCTGAAATATTCTACAAAAATTTGATTGTCGAATAATAATATAAAACATTTCACATGAAGACTCACCAGTTTACAGATTCTATAAAAAAAAACATTGCTGCCATTTGGAAAAAAATATTCTATTTGTATAAAAAAAAAGAAATGGGGATTCTCCATTTTACCATCTGATTTCCATGAAGCCCTTATTGTGTATCATACTGACTCCTGAGAGAGATTTCCTTGTGTTAGTAGATAAAGAAAATGAAGCTTTTGTTCAGAAAAGCAACCTTTTTTAATTCTTATTTTACCCCCCAAGAAATGGGGTTTGCGGTAAGTAAAGTTCCTCCACAGACTGAAGAAGAGACAAACGAGTCAGCCGTACCAGAAAGTGTTGCCACAGTTCTTCTGGCTGAGGTTGATTCTACTTGGTGAAAACGTAATTTTCTTCTGGATGTTTACAACTGGTCTGGCTCTGTGAAGAAATAAGAAACAATCAGAGCAAATACACTAAGCCTCAGTTCATCAGTGCATTAGCTTTGACCTTCTCACCTGTAGACGAAGACGGAGTCTGAGAGGGATCCAACGGCCAGGTCTGGATACGAGTTCTTGTCCAGGTCCATGTTGCCTGCTAATGAATAGCCAAACTGCCTCACTCCAGCAGAGTTGCTGGAAAAAACCTAAAACACAAGCTTTGTTAAGGTGTGGGTTACCTAATGAATAAAAAAAGACATCTGCATTTGGTGTGCAATGGAAACAAAATACCGACTACGTTGTTTTGAAGACTAAAGACACAACTGTAGGTTGAACGGTAACGGCAAAGTCAGTAATTCAGCATTAAAACATGGAAAAGAAAATATGTTTTAAAATCTAAAACAAAATCAGACGTGTCTTGTTAAGAATTTACTTTAAAAAAAAACAAAAAGACACTGATGTGGACATGCTGACAAATAAACTGAACACATTTTCAAGAGTCACGGTGCTGTTCGCTGCCTTGTTTTGTGTTACTTATTTGACTGCATCATGTAAACTTCTGACGACAGTAAAACAATCTTACCTAAACTTAGATGAAGATACAATAAATGTTGGTTAGATTTTGGCATGATAAAAACACTATTTTTAACAAATATCGTCTGAAATATGATGGTGTTGATAACTACTAATGTCTGACTTCTGCTCAGGCCATACATTTTTAACTCATCACTATGTTTTTTTTAATTTTTTTCCTTTTGTGTTTTTTATTTTGTTTTATTTTAATTCTGTGCAGTACTTTAGCTGCTTCTGCTACAAAACACATTGTACTATTTTACGTACCTGTGATGCCTTGTCTGTGATTTCTCCTCTGGCTGATCCATGGTAGATGTAAACTTTGCCTGCACCGCTGTCTTCATGAGGAGCTCCCACTGCAAAATCTGACAGCAAGGCAATAAGCTTCAACGTCATACACACAGACACACACACACACACACACACACACACACACGCGCGCGCGCGCGCAAATAATGCCTCCTTACCATGGTAACCGTCCTGGTTGATGTCGCCAAGGTTCTCCACGGCGAGGCCAAACATAGAATATGCGGGTCCATCTATTCTTTTTGGTTTGACGTCGTCCCACTTTCCAGCCTTGTTGATGTAAACGTAGACAGCTCCTCCAATCTCAGAGTCCTTCTCAAAGTACTGAGGGGCTCCAACAACTATGTCGTCCCAGCTAACAAAGTAGAAGATCACAGACTCATTAGAGTACTGTGAAATTGTGGTCAGTGAGAGCAGATGTTAAGGATGTGTTGGTTAACTCTGCACTCTTACCCATCCCCATTGAGATCCAGCACAGTCACGTCATATCCGAAGGAGGAAGCCAGGCCCTCGCCTTTAAAGATGTACTCCTGACGAAGGATCCTGCTTAATTCCCCACCTTTCTTTAGCAGAATCACCGCTCCACTGAAGTTAGCTCTGGGAGCTCCTGCCACCACCGTCAGCTGACCCTTGTTGGTCAAAGCTTTTCCAGAGTCCAGAGAGAAACCTAAAACAACCAGTTTATGAAATAATTCACATGAGAGGGAAGTAAGATGGTAACATTGACATATTTGGTGTTGTTGCAGCATAATATTGCATTATTCATACTGCTGCCTTTTCATTTTTCACATTTTGCCCCAACACAGCCATTTTTAAAAATTAATATTAATCTATTTTATTGGTAGGTGATGTGATACACCAACACAGAGTGGCAAGGACAGGAGATACTCTTGGATCTAAAAAAAAGTTGATAAAAGTGTCTGATTGAAACATGGGAAAATGTGGAAGAGTTAAATAGGTATTATCATAACTGCGTATTTTACCCATGTAGCTGTTGGGAGGAGCGGGAACCAGGTCAGGCTTCTTCTCAGTCTCATCTCCTGCCTCGAATGGTCCATCATCATATATGCCCATATCTATTAAGGTGTCATTCTTTTGTTCCAATCGTACCACGCCTTAAAGCAGGGGGCGGAGGAAGAAAACAGAAAAAGATCATTTTATTTGCAATCAAAATTTGTCAAATTCTATGTATTTCTCTATCTAAGCGCTTTTTTATGAAGCATAATGCCAAACATATGGCACAGCATGTAAGTGAGTAGCAAATTCATCTGTCAATAAAACTGAGCTTCAAGAAAAAGTATGACATTGTTTATGTGCCTTGTAAATTTGAACTACCTTTCCAGTTGTAAGCTCCTGGAGCCCCGAAGATGAAGTAGTGGAAGTCCTTGTCGAATGTAGCAGAGAGGCCCTGCTGGCAGGAGCCGAACCTTTCGTGGCCTCTGTTCCGGTTGTTGCAGAAATGCCAGCTTCCGCCATCTTCACTTGAACTGGGATCGATAGTTAGGTCCTGACTCAGCACATAGCAACGGCCAATGATGTCGCGAGATTCATGAGGAGAGTTGACGTTTCTCTGCCGCTTATAGCGATGGGCGCAAGTCTGCCAGGGAGAGGGGTTAGAGGTGAGGCCGGATAGGTTTTTGTTTTTAAGAAGTGTGTATTTGTGTGTGTGTGCGTTAAGTTGGTTCTAAGTGGGATGACGAAATTAGATTCTTACTAAAACTTTGCCTCCTGGTCCCTGACTGCTGACTGTCACCCCCATCCACTGGTTCTCTTTGTTTTCATTTTCTGAATCCTCTATGAGAAGAGAGTAAAAAGACGAGAGATGGACAAAAATTTTTTAACAAAGCAAATCCAAAAGTGGGATATCTTTTGATGATAGCATGTGTTGATTCCACAGATTGAGCTTGTGAGTCAAGTACAGTTTATGATTAAAACTTGTTTATTGTACAACTCCTAAAATGTAAACAGGGTTAGAAAAGAACAGTAAAATGTATTTTTTTAAAGGCTAACTTATTAGCTGTGGCATTAATTCCCTCGGCGGGGTTGATCCATGACTGGTAACATTGCAATGGTGCAGCTTGTACCTGGTGGCTAATGCTAACTCAGCGTTAGCATTAGTCAGTTAAATATGGCAAGTTAAAATATGGATGTATAACATTTTATTATTTTCTTTTAATAAAATGTAATAAAATGTCACAATCCAATTTATGAAGTACCAGAAAGTCTGGCTTTGTTTTGCCCGCAATAAAGAACAAATCTGGATTACGCAGTAAGATTTCATTGTTTTAATCGTTTAGAATTTGGTTCCAAATTCACAAAGAGAAACCACCAAACCACATCACACAACCAGCCAATTAACTCAGAGGTCAAGCGTAAGAACTGTGGGAAGAAGCTGAAGTACATGAACACTCAATAAAAGAGCATGACGATATTAGGGTAACTATTTTTTCAAATTTCAAAGGGTCAATAGAGTGTGATTCTCAAAAAACTATAAATCAGTGAGCAAAATGAGGGCTTATTGACAAATTGAATTTACTCATTCATTTTTATTGATTTGGGAGAGTAATGTAATATACCAATATATACTAAGGAGACTAATAACATTTTTGATGTATTTAATAATCAACTGTCTGTATTTATAATTCCCTATGTGTGTGTATATCTTACCGTTATTATCAAAGACAACTCTTGAGCATACATCAGAGTTGGAGCTCATTTCACATTTGTAGATTCCTCCTGTCACATTAGATTTTTGACCATTCAGTGCTTTGGCTTGTGGTGCTCCAACCAGTAGTCTGCAATAAACACACAAACGTGAATACAGTTTATTCTTTTATAAGTGCAAAGCAGTCTCTTGCATTCCCCTCTTCCATGTGTCAAACGGTAGTCAGGAGAAGAAACACAAATGAGTGAGCACATCGGCCGCCATGGTGTTACAGTGCTCTCCTGTGGATTCTTTGTATGGAAAACTGTCCCACTCATGACTACAAAAACAGTCAAATACTTTGGCTTTAAATAGTTGCAAGTCCCGATATTACTACAAGTGATTTTAATGAGATGCTAGAAAATCACCCGAGTGATTGAGTTTAATCTGTAGAGTAATGCAAATGTTTCTACACACTACTGACCAGCTGCCAGAAAAAATACTACAATATTCCCTCACTTGCAAGAAAAACAAATAATTAAAAACATTTCGTGAGCAAAATTAAAACTAGAGGAGCACCACGTAACTCTCTTATTATAGTAGCTTCAGCTCGTTGGACTCCTGGTGTCACTTTATGAAGGCCACAGTAACAAAAAGTATTAATTGTTACAATTACAAAGTAGACTTCAGAAACTTATTCTGCTTTCACCAATGCTATTAAAAAAGCTGTAAGTTTTTAAAATATTTTTTGAGTGTTATTTTGTAATAACACACTTCATAGTCCTTTGACATTTCATCTGACTATACATACAGTCGGATCTCTACAAACAGAAAAACTGTTTGAAAAATTATTACATAGACTATAATTGATATAATATAATTAATACAATATAATATTGGACCATGTCTCCTTGCAGCTAACAATATATGTATCAAATACACAAATCACATGCTTAGTGAACAACTCTTAATCTATGGACAGCATACAGTCAGTGCACCATACTGTCTTCATTAGATTAAATCAGATCAACTGTTTTTAGCTGGAAAACAATGCATCCTCAGAGAATCTGCTGAGAATGGATATACAGTAGCGCAGCGACCCACCAAAAGCAATTAGCATGTTTGCAACACAGACCTAACTTGTCTACTTTTCAGTCTGGGAGATATGAAACTATTTATCTACATTTCAGAGAGCATAAATTATGATAAATGCTAACATACCAAACACTCAGAAGAGTTAGCAAAAACAATAAACCCATTTTGGGAACACTTCACATGCTGCTAACAGTCCCTTTGTATATTTAAATATACATTTTAGGATTTGTTAATTTTTTTAACACTAGGCAGCAGAGAAGTGACTGCATGTAGGAACAAACCTTTATATTTTGCAAAACAGACAAGTGTACAATGTTTATCCCATTTCTCACCACTGGATGGGTTTGGCCTTGTGTCAGAACCACACAACTATAATTTGTGTCCTCATCCACCCATCATGTGTGCAATCAGACATTTTTCTGAATTGGAAGCAGAGACTTGAAATTTGATATCACAGAAGCTGGAGACAATTCTAAACATCGAGTAAACAAACAGGAATTATCCTGGACAATAAACATTCATCTGAGAGATGTGGGACGGCAAACCGTGTCTACATGGGAGGGGAGAATAATTAATGGAAAAAGTGTCAAATTAGATACATGTTAGTAGAAGAAAAGGTCAAAATGGAAAGCTGTTTCTTTCTGAAAATCTATGGCAGCGGAACTTGGATTTGCATGGCTGCCTGTGAATGAATCTTAAGACATCCAAAACAAGATCCACCAAAGTAGAGATTGAAGATCATAATGTACAGCACCGTGTTTGGCAAAAACTTATTTTTGTAGCAGCCACAGAACCTGGGAACCTCACAATGACAAAAATCAAACTTTAATTCCTTTACATCATAATCCCAAACACAGCAGTAAATTGCAACACAAAGGGGGGGGGGGAAATGACATGTTGCAACATCTCAGTCAAAGTCCAGACTTCAACCTGATTGAAACGATGTGGCAGGGCCTCGAGAGAGCTGTGTGAAAACAAATGCCCGCAAGCCACAAGAAACTGAAGCAATGCTGGGCAAAAACTACCCACAGCAATGTGCGAGAATCATTAAGACATATGGAATAGCCACTTCTAATTCCTGCTAAAGATGGTTCTATAAGCCAATAATGGTATTAGTGGCTGTAGAAACTTTATTTCTGCATAGGCAGGAATCTTGTTCATTATGTTTGGTATGTCAAAAATGACTCAAAATATTTTTTTTAAATCTCCTAAACTTCAGATGCAATATTATGAAGATTAAAACAACTACAGTCATAAATTACTCCATAAACATGTAATTATTTTATATGTCATTGTATAATTCAGAACAATAACTTATAAAAAGGAACAGAGGCTGATGCCAACAAACATGTTGCATCTTTATCAGGATGCAAAGCTTCGAGACAAAAAGTTGAAGTGCTGACAAGTTGTGATAAAACTGACCCACTGCTCCAATGACAGCCACTCAGTTGCTTATCATTTACCACCAGCAGAGGCAGCCCTGAGAGGCAGGCTTTGACCACAAGAGGAGTGTTTGGGCCCAAGTGAAAGCATGCCTAACACACACAAACCCTAACCAGCCGCTTTATGAGGCGCCCTTGTTAACAGGGATACAGTCAATCCCACAGCGGCCACTGGATGCATTTACACATCAACATTATGAGAAACAGAATCAGCTTTTTTGCCCAAAACTGAGTGGAAATAAAATGAAGGATAAAGTAATAATATATATGTATGTACAGTCATTTTTTATGTTAAAATGTGAAAAAAAGAAATGTAGACTTAGGAAATATGGCCATAAAATGTGCTTATTTTGTTCGACAGTGGAGTAGATGACTGTTCAATCTGTAAGGTGTTCATCGTGTCCATCAGAGGCAGCCTGAAGGAATGAACTGTCTGTGTGGCAGCTGGTTTTAGCAAATCTCATACCATAGTAAAAACATTTCAGGCTGGTTTTTTTTATTTTTGATTTAGAATTTTATGTTTTTAAATTGCAACTTTAGCCTCATTGTGGGTTGTAAATTTTCAGTGAAGCACTTGATTTACATTTTTTTTTTCCTTTTTTTGCATACGTTGGAAACCTTTAGGTTTTTTACCCAGCGTACTCATCTTCTAATTACTGTATGCACCAGTTTAATGCACCATAATGCAATGCTCTAATCATCACAAACTAATACCTACATGATAGTGAGTTTACTACCCCTCCTCCATGACTAAATCTCAATTCAGTAGAGCACCTTTGAAAGGTGGTGCAACAGGAGTTTCATACCATGGATGTGAGTAAGACAAATCCACAATTGCTTGATGCTCTCATGTCAATAAGGACCAAAAGCAAAGCTTCAAAACACCTTGTTGAATATTGAAAAAAAAAACGCAGAAGCTTCTACTAAAAAGTATCGTCTGATAAAGTGATTGCTTTCAGAGGCGGCAGCATGGCACAGACTGGCTCCAGTGTCCACTGGAGAAACATCCTAATGAAAGAGGTATGCTGTTTGTATAACAGCTGACTTTCTGCCTTCTTGGACAGAGTGTGTTGCTTAGCAGCATCCTGTAGCTCTCTATGAACTGCCAAATGGGTTGCAGATCCGCAAATCCATGACAACAGTTACCCAACTTTCCCCTCTGTCTGCATTGAGTTTGCTGGATCTGACAGGCTGAATAATAGCTGGGTTTGGTGCCCAGATATCAAACTGATTTACAGTCTTTTCAACATTTCTGAAGCAGTTACCTTCGGCTCCTTCCCCTTTGATGTTAGATAACCTTAAATAACTGGAGGCCACGGGGATGGAGGCCTAAATATGATGCTCGTGCTTCTTCTTTATCAAATACACAAACCACATGTTTCCACATATAACGCTAACCTCAGCACAAACATTCACGGTACCTCCCAGTTTCCCCAGCTGGCTGCATTGCTTTCTCCTCTGTCTAACGGCACATTATCTGAGTGCTTTGTGCTTCTTGCTCGTCTTCTTTCTTCCTTTAATTTCAAACACACGTGCATATATTTACAGCACCCTGAGCACCCTGCACCCACACAGGTTTTCTCCTGTCCTGAAGGTACAAATGAAAGTGGTCATTTCGGGAAATAAGAGACTGTGAAGGATATAAGTGTACCATGAATGACAGGCAATGAAAGGGCTGTGACTCACCAAGCACACCCAGCTGTAAAACAAGCCAACAATTAAGCATACATGCTGTTGTAAAAGACCTCAGGGGAAAAAATTAAAATAAAAAAATTCACAGTAAGCATAATTTAACTGTCTTTCTCCTCTTCTTTTTCCTTAGGTTTAGGATGCACGAAGCAGCATAGTAGGGGTCTAAAATGTTTCTAAATATGATTAGTGCTCAGTTGCAACATGCGATTGCACCATTAAAGCAGCATAAAGTGACACAGAAAATTACACATATCAGAGATTACAGTTTTATAATAGTAACATGAGCACCATGCACCGTTTTGGTAAAACAACCCACAGTAATCTAACCTATAGCTGTATTTGCAGTTTAGCAAACAACAATAATTACACTGCTCTTTTAAAAAAAAATCTTATGAGAACCAGACAAAACTCCAAGATAGATTTTCATCCCAGACAATAATAATAAACACCATTGTGAGATGCCAGAACAAGCTGACATTTGGGTCATTTCTCTCCAATTTAGCGGATCTGTCTGCGCTCAGTGGTTTAGTATTTAACTTTATAACCTGAGGGGGGGGGGGGGGGGCCTCTGTGGTCGCCTCGGTCTCATGCTGGTGACCATGTGTCTTTCATTTAAACACAGATTGGAATAAAAGCAGCGGTGGTGCGCACAGCTGCAGTAAAAGAATGTAAAAAATGATACATTTGACATGAGGTAATTTGAGAGCTTTAGACACATCTGAATGTAAACAGGTCAAAGGAAGTTACAGGGGTGGGGGGGAGAATCTGTTCTGTTGTTCAGACAGTGGCTGTTTCTGATATGAGCAATGCGGCTCACTGACCAGGGCGGGGCAGCCCAGGGTGTGGCCTGTGTACTTGAAAGCTGGAGGGTTTTTTTTATTGTTTGCTTTGTCACTTGCATTTTTCTATTGTACATATTCATATTACCACAATAGCAAGGTGGTATTCCCTGAGGTTGTACAACCATGGTACGAAAATATGACGGTGCACTGTATTTGCCTGAGGTTGCCATCAGATTTGCTACTATTTTATCCATTATTTGGATTTGTAGATTCTTATTTGGGACTTCCACAAAGGGTAGTTTTATGTTTATATTTTATTTGTTTTTTTTTTTGTTATTTTAAAGTTTTAATTGGACTTTTATCCTGTGCAGTTCTGCCGAATAATTTAGAAATCTGTTAGTGAGGATATGAGAAGCAACTCAAAATGAAAGCGTTCCCACCCTTAAACAAATACTTTGTTGAAGCAACTTTTCACCCAACTACTGTATCCGAGGTAAAAGTCTATCAGCATGTCACATCTTGACTCACTACTATTTGCTCACTCTACCTTGCAGAAAGTTTCCTAATCTGTTAAGATTATCAGGATATATCTCTTGCCCGCAGTCATCTTTCGATTATTTGGATGTACCCTCAGACTCTCTGTGACGCCAAAAATGAAACCTCTCAACGCTTTCAGCTCTCTAGCAGACAACTGGAGGTTTCGGGGTCCAAACTGAACGATGGTTGGAAGACCTGATCATTAGATGCACATAAGCAAAACCCTGCAACATTTAGATGTATTCACACACGTGAATTAAATGTCTAAACTGCCTCACTAGCATTTAGTCAAGCTTCACGGAGTTATGTTAATGAGCTAATATTGAAGCCAGATGTGTTGAAGCAGAGAGACATAAAAGTTGCAGGACGCCGGCCCTTAAAGAGTAGAGTTTGAATTTTACGACAAAATCAAGAAATCTGAGTGATACCGTTGATTTAAAAGGTGTTTCAACAACGATATTTGTTTAAAGGTGTGTACAGTTATGCAAAACGGTTTTTGCAACGTTTTACACTTCCCTTCAAACAGATTTGTTAGTTTATATTTGACCTTTATAGGATATGTGTCATATTAAATGGGGAAAATGTTTTTGAAGAATTTAGCAGTCCAAGTAACAAAAACTTGGCATTATTAGAGAGGTTTGTCCACTTTTGAGATTCTCCTCTTCTTTTTCCTTAGGTTTAGGATGCACGAAGCAGCACAGTAGTAGTAAAAAAGCAGATGGAAAAACTTGAGTATTGATCATTTCTGTGTTAAAAGCAGCGATTAAAAGCATATTACGCATTATTCAAACATGGTTTGTACTACTCTGTAAATACAGTCTGTCTAAAATGTTCAAAACCTGCATCTATTACATTACCAAATGAAGATCTCAGACAAATGAAATTAGCTCCAAGATATTTGACAATTAAAATCTATAATATCAATTAGCACACTTTGACTATTAACAGTATTTTTTAATCCTTACTAAAAGCACATTTAATCAAACTTTTAAGGCTTTCCTTAGATACTGAACATACAAATAAAATACAAATAAAATACAATATTCAGTGTGGTCCAGATCAAATAAATTATGTTTTGTGATTTCTGGTCACATCCAGCATCTATTTGAAAGCAAGTTGAATTAAACAAAACTCACGCTTCGATTGTTGATTATGTGTTTCATGGCTTTTGTACCTCTTGTGTTTTTTATTATGTAAACAACTCTGAACTCCCCTGTTGCTGAAATGTGTTACACAAATAAACTTGAGTGATTACGCAAAATAACTGTTCGAAACTCTTCAAATTTTCTCTAAGTAGATGCTTATAATCACTTTTTAAAAATTGGCCTCATCTAAACACATCAGAAGACAGAAAAGGGGTATTCCTTTTGCGCAAGCGTATTGGAAACCTTTGGAGGAAGTCCAATAAAAACTGATAATGAGTAACCTAGGGAAATATTAACAAGTGCATACTTGGTGTTTAACTCACGACAGGTGCTCAAATGTACAGAAGGAGCTACATTAGCTGTGGAATGCGGCGAGTTTAAAGACATTCAGGTGAAAAAAAAAACTTTTAACAACCTGTCACATACCTGAGCTCACATTACTGCCTTATAGCACTGTGTTGAAACATAATTGGCTCCCAGGCTCGTTTTTAAAACGAGTTCAATGGCCCTGAAGACACTTAAGAACCTAAAATAAACTAACTCCCGTCTAATCTGCAGTGAAGTCTTAATTACACGGATACTAAGAGTTATTTTTAAATAAAAGAAGAAAAAGACGCAGTTTAAACTCGTAGGACGCCGCAAGCAACGGTTGTCCCTCTAAGACACGACATTGTTTCCTTACATTCTCTTGTCCTCCGGATGAAGCTGCCGGTGCATGGCGAGGGAGAATCCGAACAGGCTGCCCGGGTCCCCGTCTCTCCTCTGGACGTCCTCGGTGTCCAAGTTAAACGCAGACAGCAGCCCGCCACATGCCAATAACAAGGCGAGCAGCCGCAGACCGCGGGCGGTGTCGTTGCCCTCCATGACAGAGTGCAAGTTCCCAGACGAGAAGAAAGGTGAGTCTGAAGGTGCAGAGTGCGACAGATAGGGACTTGGAGGGCTGAGTGTAAGTCCACAGGCAGCCCCTCCTACTGGTCTTTCTGCCACACTCACCAGCCCACCACACCTCAAAACAACAAAACAAAGCAATACAAAATGGGAGGAAACGACAGGCTTTAGAGTAAAAAAATAAATAAAAAAAATTCATAAATAAAAAATTAAATCTGAGCTTTGTGACAAGCATGTTGTAACTCTGATACTACTAAGATGAATTCATTTCAGACACCTAAACAAAATCTACATTTGTGTCATCTAAGTATGAATACAGTTTTCCCCAAGAAGGCCTCAAAGTATGTTTGAGTTTTAATGTTTATGCAGAAACAGCAACGTCAAAGACAAAGGAAAACAGCAGACAGGTGAGGGGCAAAGTTGTTACCTAGTTTAAAATAGAGTACTGAAAGATTTAAATATCTATCAGAGTTCAATCCGTCACCCTCAGGTAAGATCAGGTAAAGGGAGCATGAAGAAAAGCAGACAGGAGAACTGTCTATTGAAATAACCTGTAAAGAGGGTTAGTCATAGACCTTTCTTTAAGAGTGGCAAGAAGAAAAGATAACCATAACAACGCTTAATGCGTCGCGTTTGGGACACTATAAACATGTGAAAGAATTTGCTCCAGTCAGATGAAAAGAATATGAAACCTTTTTTTATTTTTTAACAACATCCAAAATACTATTTGGGATTTAAAAAGTAAAAATAATTCCACACATACAGTGTTGATCTAACTCTGTTCTGTTCTGTATGATGTCAAAAGTCCAGACATAAATCCAATTACAGCAGGGCTTGAAAATTACTGTTGCAAGGTAGTTTTGTTACAATCTGACTGGACTTCAGAACAGAGAAAAACATGCAGTCATCATCGACAGTCTTTGGGAAATGGTCCAAGTTCGGCAAGACATTGTCCATGTGCAGAGACTGAAACGGTGCTTCAGATTACACTGGCACCCTCAGACAGTAAATCTCCATGTAACTCCATAGTAAAGGCTGCCTTTAAACTCCCTTGGAAACGGGCATAAACGCACGAGTTCAACGGCAGAGAAAAATGCTGCCAAAAATAATTTGCAATCTTGTTTTGATTGTAGCCCGCATGTCCCTCATCAGACATTTATGTTGCTCTAGATGTTCATTTTGCCATTAATCTGTACTCTCTTCCTCCGGAGAACAGTAGCAGAGACAATGATCTGGAGAGGAAGTGACAGAGGTGAGAGCGGTTCAAAGATTTAACGTTGTAACAAATCTACATCGGATTTAGAAGTGCAGAAGAAACAACCACCCTCTAAATATTTAATGCTCAAAAATGTGTCGCTATTTGAAATAACAATCCCCCTTGAAAAATCCCTCGAAACGCTGTCACATCGTCTCTTTAGCATGCGTGAGTCACCAAACCAGAAGAAGTGCGATACTAAAGAGGGCACAGACCAACGCATTTAAGAGACTGCCTTCACTAGATGATTTCTGAGGCATTCCATTAGATACTGACCCAAAGCAACACAGAATTTCAGTGGACAACGCCGGCTTTGTCTGCACAGAGAAAGAGGGCCAAGAGGAACAGGAGAGGGAGGAAGAAACTGCCCTCACACAGTTCTATAAAAGGCCCAAATAATTGTGGAAAAAGGCACTGCAGAAAACGAAAAGGTCAGAGGAGGAATGTAGCCCCTCTGCACATCTGTTATCTACTTAAGTCTTCCTTAACAGGATGAGATTAATTTAGTATCGACCCGTTGGAAGTTCAACTTCAAGTTGACTTCTGACTTCTTATATTAGATTCTGGAAAACAAGATCCGTTTGATTCATATTTGAAGGCTAATGAAATCAGAATCACACACACATTCTTCTTGTCCCCATTAGACAGATGTCCTGATCATTTCAAGATCTAATTTTTGTGGAATTCCAAAGTCTGGAGACCGCTTACCTGTTAACTCTGTGCTGGCATTCAATCATGTTTGCCTTGCAAAAGTATTCACGCCCCTTGGAGCTTTTCCTTTACTCCAGTCCTCCTAAAGAAAATCCAGTGCCAATAACCAACTTAAGAAGTTACCGACTTCTAGAGTAATTTAATCTCACAAATGTTGCGTTTCTCTGAAGGCCACAAAGGTTGATCAGAGAACATTAGTGAACAAACACCACGGAGATAAAGATATTCAAGTTCTGAGCAGGGTTAGCTCATAAAACAGTATACCAAGGTTTCTACATTTCAAGAATCCATTCAGTCCGTGAGCTTAAGAAAACAGAAAACACTGTGACAGTGAGTCCAAAACATTAACAGTGATCAATTTTCTAGCTTTATTCACAAGTCATTAATTTCTTTTCCTATAGAAACAAAGGTTTATTATTTTACCCAACAGCAAATTATTCCACTGATTTCCACTGAAGATCGGAGTCATGTACACCCGTCTCCATACAGCATGTTCTGCAGCTGAGGAGCCCAAGCATTCCCTCAGTTACTGAGGAATAGGTGTAATGGTGAGAGCAATCCTCTGACACACAAAGCACACAGGATGGGGCGGGGGAGTAAGGCAGCGCCCGGACCTGCCCGAATCACAGCCCTTTATTTGTCCTTAAAGCCCCAGCTCAGGATAAAGTCAAGAAACACCCCTGAGGGTGGAGCACAGTTCACTGTGGGGTGTTTTATCAACTTAAATACTCATACTGAACTCCAAATCTACACTCTTTCACAACTAAGGCAAACTAAAACACAGCACTTTGCCTGAGTTCTTCTCCCTCACCTTAGTATTTAAGATATCTGGGAAAAGAAACGAGTGAAACACCTGAGATTTGAAACATTTGAACAGGAATCTCTTTCAGAACATACGTAAATCTGGCATAAGACTGCAAGGCACTGAATGTTCTTCTGGGTTTCCAACTTTGAAACTTTGAACTGTGTCCGTTCAAAAACAGTAGCCAGCTCACTGCACTCTTGCAGTGAAGCCGGCTCGTTGTTTTTGTAAGAACAACACCAAGTTAAGGTGGCAAACACGTATTCTCTATTTCGACATTTCTAAAGCCAGACGAACATTTCTGCTGTTACATGAGTACATATATATTCCTTCTGCATTCATGTGAAAGTTTGTCTGTATAATCGTGCTTGTCAGATGTTTGGCATTAACACCACTTACCAGTTAGGTGAATTTACCTAAATTCACCTAACTGAATTTAGGTAAATTCAGTTAGATTCAATATCACTGAATCAATATCAGTGATATTGATTCAATATCAATACAGTGATATTGAATCAATATCACTGTATTGATTCAATATGATAGTAGAAGCTAAACCGGCTAAACTAGAGATTTTAATGGGCACGTTGATTACAGTTGACATAAAGTAACTTCAGTCATGTGGTTACCACAACACCTTCAGGGCACAGTTCTTTGTAAATTGACCTTGGGAGTTAACTGTGTCCGTGTGCGTGTGTGTATGTGTGCGTGTGTGTGTGTGTCCCACCCCTGACCAGGGGATGTAATGCGAGAAAGCTGCTGTTGTTGGCCTGGGCCTCAATCTTAATGGGCCCAGGTGTAAAAAAAACAAAGTAAAGTAATCTGAGCGGTTCACAAAGTGTAAAAGGTTCATTTGGTGGAGGAAAAACACATTCTAAGAAACAATGTTACTGAAAAGATAATGTTTGTTTCATGAGCTGTCAGCTGCATTGTCTTTATACCTTATTTTCTCATACTAATGCTCTTTAATCTTATCTAATTTGCAGAGAAGGTAAACCGTTATAAAGGGAAGTCATATTGCCATTGTGAGCTGTGCTCTAATATTTAGAATAATGTGGGGGAATTTTCAAAAAAGAAACATTTATAATCTAAAATCTGCACAAGATGCACATTATTAGACATCTTGCCAATCAAAAATGACATACATGTATGTTGCAGAGTTTTCTCAAAGAGTGGGCTCTCTCCTCTCCTTTAAAGTGAAAGTGGTTTTAGAACATCATCAAAAGGTCAAACTTTATTTCTCTGATTTACTGCTTTTCTCAGAGAAAGGAGTGTCCCCACTACCCTGAAAATGTTAGTAATTTGCTTTGTAACAGGAAGATTGTACAGTCAAAGAAGTCAAGATAGATGTTGTTACAAGGTCAAATGTCCCTTTTCAAAGGCATTATTGACTGAACATAATATATCTTAGCTCTGATACTTGGCAGCAGCTGGAAAGCAAAGAAGGGTGAAACAGTTAAGTTTGTTTCCACTTTTTATGTCCACTTTTTTCTCAACTAGTGTTTTCTTTTCATTAACAGCAGCAATAACATTTCACTGACTACTGAGCTCAATAGTAAGTCAGTCTTTACTAGATCACATATTCCAGGGAGTAAAATGCAGCAAACCGAAGGAAGAACATTTTATTTTAACACACTGTTTCTGTTAGCCAGTAGAAATCCAGACATTCTCCATTGGATGTCACTTTTCATTTTGAAAGTAACTTTTTTTTCTTTTACTCTATGTTCTATATCAAAATTTCTCAGTATAATCCAGTCTAAAAAATGGACAAATTATATAGCAATTATATTAATACAGATATTAATATATTTGACCAAGCTTGGGCTTCATCAGTCTTTGTCAGCTGTTGCATTCATAACTCAATCAGTTTCAGAATCTGAACAGAGTATTGAATGACATATTTAGCAAGCAGAAATAAAACAAAACATCCATATGTGCATTTCAGCTACAGATTGAAATGAACATATGGATGTTTTTAGGATTGACAAGAGAAAGATTAAACCTGCTCTTATAGTTGCAGAGAGCAGGAATGCTATTCTGACAACTGACTCTGAAATGGCTTCATATGATGTAAAAACATGACACACTTCTCCAAGATTGAAAGGGGCTGTCTTTGATTTTTTTTTTTTTTTTACTAGGCGGTTTATTTTTTCCCCTTTGTCATCTAAGTTGTTCATTGTTTAGCTTTGCAGTATATATGTTTTATTTCTTCTCTTCTTTTCTTTGTCAAAATGTGACGCTATGACTAGCAGTAAGTTGGGTGCACAGTTGTTTTTGTGATCAGCTTGTTAAGGTAACACAGAACAGGAGCATATCCCACAGCAGATTATGACTGATGAGGACCAAGTCCGGTCACAACAGGCTCATCTGTACTGATTTTATTTTATTTTTCAAACCGTCACGTAAAACAAAAGGATTTTATTCTCTCCAAAGTGCTGTTTTTATAGCCACCGCCTGTTTTACAACTAGGATCTTTTCAATTTTGTTGCTGAAAGCAACAAAATTGATGCGTGAGTTTGATGCGTGACCCAGACGTCATGCATCAAAGAAGCTACAATACCATTTTGTTTGGCCCAGAGGAACTCTGATTTCTACCATGCTTAATGGATTATTCAGTCAGACTCAGCTTTGTGCGAGAGAGATCTGCCTGAACAAGTCTGAAGATGATGCATCACTTCTTTGATACTGCAGCTTCACACGCCCTGGTGGAAACCAGTACTTTTCACTGTTCACTGTAAAAACCTAGGCAAATTAAACATCACACAGAGGATTATATCATCTGAGCTCATGGCATTTCTTTATCATAAGATAATGTATATTGCATCAAATCAAGATTTACTAAACCATGTTTGGAACACAATTCTTCTCAGAATAGACTGCAATTTTGTACAAGTTGAAACTGTTAAAGCCAAAGAAAACACCATCACACAGATCATTTATTACACAAAACCTTTTAAATTAACAGAGCTTGCATGTTCTTTTTTACCATGAGTACATTTTGCCACAAAATATTTGTTATTAAAAATGAGTTTATTTCACTTGGAAAAATGATGTAACCAATCAAGGGAAGTGTGTCTGGTTTGGGTAAAGGATTTTGTTCCTTTTAGGTTTATCTAATATGACCATATTGACCATATAAGCTGTAAAACCTGTTTTTCTCTAGTCCAAAGAAAAAGAGGATTGCACTGAGTGCTGTGTTCCTAGTGAACATTTAAGTGATGTGAATCTCTAAACAATAGAAACAAGACATAATTTACCAGTCTCTTTGGAACAGCCTCGGGCAACGCATACCATCCACACATACACACACACTACACGTAACACAGCGCTCCTGTTCACAGTTTGGCAAGCTGCTTTGGTTGTTCAGGATCAAGACGTTTTTCAGAGGAACAAAGACTCACACAGACTGAAAAGATATAAACAGTTATCACTGCAACACAATGGGAGAGTAAATGAATTGCTTATTCCAGGAGCTCACAGCAAGATTTACACTGTACTAAGACTCCAGAAATGTCAAATTCAAAGTCTAGTTCATTTTTAACCTTGTAAATATCAGAGAAAACACTCTGTGCTTATCTGCAGATCTCAGTTTACTTTTTTTTTTATATCCACGCACCCACGTTTTAACAGTTTGTTTGCTAGAACATGTGGTCTAATTTTAAATCCTTCCATACATGTTTAGTTAACAAAATTAAAAAGACTTATCAATTAAATTTACTCTCAGCAGAAAACATGCAGGTTGACAAATGAATCCAAATATAAAAAGATGTGTTTGAATGTTCTGTTGTCTTCATTTCCACGTTCTTATCCTCCAGTTTGTAGAAACCCTCAGGAATTGGGCGTCACCCAGTCTGGTTC